>JAYJMJ010081936.1:0-19411 GCA_036873875.1 Laminaria ephemera | reverse complement strand
ATCATTTAAGATGAAATAGTGTTTATTCTTGTTAACTAATTCTGCCAGCACACCAAACAAAACAATCATGGTTGTTTGCTTGTCTACGCCGATCTGCAAGTAATCCTTTAAAATGTTAAAGCTAATGGCTAAATCATATTGGTTGTATTTACTTGAAAATGAATCCAGATCGTTCCAAATCAATTTGGAATAGGTTGTGTCTCTCTGCTTAAAGGCAGTTATCAAAGCAAGCGTGAAGTGCTCTATCTGCTTCTTTGACCAGACTTGATGACGAACAACGCTTATTGCTTGTTTGTAATTGCTTGGAAGCACAGTGTTGACGTATGAATGCATCATATCGTCTGTTGTTAATGACTGATATTTTGACTCATTGCTCTGGTTTCTTAGAAAGTGATTGATTGAATCAGTCACGTTTTTGATTTGTGTTGTTACAGTAGTTTTCATAAGTTTATCCTCTGTTTGGGATAAACAATCCGACTTCTCCAATATATATACAGTAAATTATTTTCTGTAGTAGTTTAAGATACACAAATTATTAGAATGTGTATTAATTCCGTTTAAACCTTAATGTCATTTTGTTTATCGATTTATTGTTGTTCTCTCTGAACGCTAATTACTCTAGAACAATTAATTTTGGAGTACAAGGACTTTATTTTGCCTATTTTAAAGCAAGTCATTGTTTTAAAAGTGAAAGAATTGGGAAGGTGAGATAAGTGCTTGATCTTAAGGTTGATATTAATTTATCTATTTTTAAAGAAAGGAAAATATTTTATTTATGTTTTTTTAAAAGAAGTTTTTTTTGTGATCTCGAATGGTTTTTGTTTATTGTTGTGTTTTTAAAGCAATGAAAAACCGCCTTTTGGCGGTTTTATTAAATGATTTTCTTTTTTATGTTTATTATATTAACTTTTATCGGTTTGCCGCTTTTAGTGTCTACTTTTTCGAAGTTTACCATAAGGCCGAAGTCGTCTAAATAATTTATTAAAATATCAATTGAAAACCTTTTATGTTTTAAATTCAACAAATCTGAAACTCTTGGTTGTTTTATATCCAGTAATGTCGCAATTTCTTTCTGCTTTAATCTTTCTTTTTCTTTAATGTCTTTGATCGCATTCATTATAGTCAGCTTGTTTTCTTTGTTATTTTTTTCTTTTCTTTTTTTATTTATTGCTATACGTTTTTTTGCTTCGACATCTTTTTCTTTGATTTTTTCTAATACTTCTTTTAAAGCGCCATCTTTTTCTTTGATTTTTTCTAATGCTTCTTTGAAAGCTGGCAAATCTTGGTCTGGAATACTGTGAATCTTCTTCACTTTTAAGGCTGTTAGCATTCCAACCAATTCTTCACTGGAAGAGCCTAGACCTGCTATTGCTTGCGTCACTGCTTCATCAATCATACCTTTCTTGTCGGTTGTATAACCTTTCAGAAACTCAGTCAAGTGTTCTTCTTGCTTCTGTTTGTTTGTTTTTTTGATTTTATCTTTTGTTGTTGTCATTTTTATTCCTTTTCATAATTATTGTATTCTTTAAACTTTGTATCATGATTTAAAGTGTTGTAAATACTCCAAGCAATATAAAAATATAAATTATTTTAAATTAAATGTTTTTTAGTTTATTTTCTTAAGTTATAATAAATTAAATATTTATTGGAAATGTTAATTATGCGTTTGGAAGTGGTTAGTAATTTAATTTCTTTTGTTGGAAAGAAGAATGAAGAAGCATATGCCGAAAAATGCTTAAGGTTGATTGCTCAGGAACTTGGTTTTCCAGTTGTCGATTTTTTTGATAATAGCGAGGATGAACTTATGGATTTGGGAATTGCTTATAATCAGAAATTTTACACGGTGGAAGAGTGTAAACAGGCTTGGCGAACTGTAAAGTCTGATTTGAAACACTCTTAATCATCACATTCACATCATCAAAGCCTATGTTCCAGTAGGCTTTTTGCATACAGCCACGTAAAATCAGTAAGTTACTTTGTTCGTTTCTAAACTGGTGTTGATTCATGGATTATAAAAAACTTGAAGAGTTCTCAAAACAAGCAGACGACTATCTGTTATCAGGCAATCTAAAAGGTCTGAAAAACTTTGTTGAAAGTTATGCTGATAAAGAGCACGCTTTCGAATCTGCGTATGGTGAAGCTCAATTTCATTACGCTTTAGGCAATTGTTATTCAGCGTTGTTTCATCCCAGTCATTCCAAATGGTATGCAGCCGAATCTTCTAAGGTTGTTATTTGCTACCGTAAAGCACTGTCAAAGCTCAGTGAATCAACTCTTGATGCTAATGCCGTACAGTTGAAATCAATGATCTCTACAAACTTGGGTAATCACTTGTCTTCTCAAGGCAGAGCATTCTGTTGTATCGAGTTTTTTGATGAAGCAATAAGTTTAAATAACAATCCAGTCGCTTACGTATCCAAAGCACGTAACGAACTTTTTATCGCTGAGTCTTTATATGATGTAGGACACAAGCAATACCATTATTATACTGCAGCGAAATTGCTCCAAGAATTAGAACCTTTTGCACATAAACTCGAATCAGAACAACGTATACCCATTGAAAAGGGTGGCATGCTGCATGACTTTAAAAAGTGGTTTCACAGTAGCTTTAAGCTCAAAGATTTTGACCACTTTAAGAGCTTTAAAGAAGATTTTGAATCTGTTGAACAACAGTCATTTTTGCAATGGTGTGGAGATCACAACCTGTTCTTAAATGATTTGAATGACGTTTGCCAAAATGAAATCGTTTACCAAGACGTTCTTGGTCTTTCTTCTTTCGGAATGGCTATAAATCCGATACTTATCGAATCAGAAAAACTTGCCTATCATTCGAATTATGATGAGATCAAGAACGACTATTGTTATGCCAGATACTTGATGTTTCAGGCTTCAACTATAGAAGACAACGAAAAACACTATTTCAACAACACTTATCAGCATGTTGATGGTCATTGCGGTAATTTGGACAATCTTAAAGTAGGTCATTTAAAATCAGCTTTTAAATCCCTATATTCAATTTTCGACAAAATTGCTTACTTTACGCATCGATTTTTCGATTTGAACGATATCTCAAAAGACAACCAAATCTATATTGATAAGCTGTTTAAGAAACTCAGTGGCAATGGTTGGAAACCTAACGAAAAGCTTGAAGATGGTCAGAACTTTTTCATAAATGCTCTTTTCTTCATACTTCAAGACCTCAGAGATGTTAAAGGATTTGACTCAGTTTCAAAATGGGTTGATCCATCAGCTAAGAAGTTCACAGAGATTAGAAATGCTATGGAGCACAGATCACTGATTGTTGTGGATGCTGAGATGTATGACTTGTCTGTTAATTACAATAGTTATGCAAAAATGAAACTGGATGATTTGGAAAAGAAAATGCTTGAAACTCAGCATGAATTACAACTTCTTGGACAATCCATTTCAGCCGCTCGTAAAAAAAAGGATTCGGAAAAGCTCTCTGTGTTATTGGAACAACGTAACACACTTGAACTTCAACTGAAGAAAGATGAGCATAAGCTTTACGAAAAACAAAAACTATCAACCCACACTCTTCATGTTTCTGTTGATGAGCTTGAAAAACGCTTGTTTACACTGATTAAACTTGTAAGAGCTTCAATTATGTATCTATCTCTCGCAATCAACTTAGATAGCACTATCAAGCAATCCAGTGAAACAGGGATTTCGATTCCAATGAATATTCCGTTAAAAAAATAAATATATCTCATTGAAATATCGAAAGAAATGGGAGTATTACTTCTCTTTTTTTGTTTATAAGTTAAGCGTTCAGTTCAAGCGATATTGATCTAATTGTTAGCATGAACCATAATGCTGTGTATCCATACAGTATAGTGATTTTTTATGAAAGTAATCCCTCTTTGCGCCTCTGCTGGCATCACTGGTTTCGAATCTCCTGCTGCGGAGTACAACCAGTTAGACTTGTCTTTGGATGAGTTATTGGTTGAACGTCCTTCCAGTACATTCCTTGGATTTGCGCAAGGTGATTCAATGATTGAAGTAGGAATTTTTGACGGTGATTTACTTATCGTTGATAGGTTTCCAGCCGTTCAAGAATCTGATGTGATTGTGGCAAATTTGAATGGTGAGTTTGTATGTAAAATCATTAGCTTTAAGAGTCGCCAATTACTGTCTGCAAATAGTAATTATAGCTCTGTAACCATCTCTGAGAGCGATACTTTTACGATTGAAGGTGTTGTGGTCAGTTCGGTTAGAATGTTTAAGAAAAGCTATCTGTTGAGCGCATAACAATGTTTGCTTTGGTTGACGCTAATTCTTTTTATTGCAGTGCAGAAACGGTTTTTCGACCAGATCTAAGAGACAAGCCTATCATTGTTCTGTCTAATAATGATGGATGCATTGTTGCCGCTAATCGCAGAGCTAAAGATCTTGGAATCCCCAAATTTTCACCTTACTTCAAAATCAAAACTGAATGTGAAATCAAAGGTGTGATTGCGTTTAGCTCTAACTATGAATTGTATTCAGATCTGAGTGCAAAAATGATGAATGTTATTGGTCGTTTTGCTCCAGAACAATTTGTTTACTCGATTGACGAAAGCTTCCTTTCATTTCACAGAACATTTCCAGCAATCCCATGTTTAAAGACTCATGGTGAGAGTTTAAGAAAGGCAGTTTGGAAAGAAACTCGACTGGCTGTTTGTGTTGGTTTTGGCTCAACATTAACGCTTTCAAAAATGGCGAATCATTTGGCTAAAAAGAATCGTGGTTTAAATGGTGTATGTGTTTTAGATGATCAGACAAAAACGTTGGAGCTGTTAAAAGCTGTTGATGTTGGTGATGTCTGGGGAATTGGTCGTAAATTATCAAAGCGAATGCAGTTCATGGGTATAAACACGGCTTATGATTTGGCTGTATATCCAATCGGTCTGTTAAAGAAAGAGTTTAATGTTGAAGTAGAACGAACAGCACGAGAACTGAACGGTCAAATTTGTAAATCATGGGATTTAGTTAAAGCAAATAAACAACAGATTTTTTCAACTCGATCTGTTGGTGAGCGAATCACTGATAAAGACAGTTTAAAACAAGCACTGGTTAAACATGCAGGGATTGCGTCAAAAAAACTCAGAGAACAAAACTCATTAACAAAACATATGTTCTGTTTTGCTGCGTCATCGCCATTTGACGAAAAGCCAGTGTCTTTAAAAACAACACATAGATTTAGTTATCCAACATCAGATATTACTCATCTATCTCAAATAGCATCTAAAGCCGCAGAAGAACTTTTTAAAGAAGGAGTTCGATTCTACAAAATTGGAGTAGGGCTGTTAGATTTGTCTGATGGAACTATGCAGCAATTAGATTTGCTCAATGAAAGTCCTTCAAATGACAAACTCAACAAGGTTTTTGATGGTTTAAATCGAAAGTATGGAACTGATTCTTTGTTTATGGCTGGACAAGGAATCAAGCAGGAATGGAGCATGAAAAGACAATTACTTTCAAAACAGTACACGACGAAATGGTCTGATATTCCAAAAATTAAATGCTAAACCAATTTATGGATTTTAAAGGGAAGTGAAACCGCTTCCCTTTTTTAGTTAATCGATTCCGCAATATGCTGATGTTTTAGGGACAACGAACCTATCAGCACCAACTTTTTTCGTTTCTTTGATTAGTCCTAATTCAAGAAATATTTGTTTATGCTGTAATTCTTCCAAAGTTACGTATTGAATTCTTTGGTTAGGTTTTAGCTGCATTAACAGGGTCATTGCATTGAAAAGAACGTTGTTTGTTGTAAGTCGGCTCATCAATTCAGGTTCGATTGCAATGTATTGTCTTGGCTCTGCCTTGTCCAAAGCTTTACGTGCCAGCACTGGTAAAGAATCTCTATATGAAGTTTTTTTTGTCACTCTTACACACTCCTAAAAGGAGAGTATATTCCTGATCTTGATGTGGTTGGTCAACATGTCGAAGATGAAATGTCTTGTAGCCTTTGTATAGCTTAAATCGGCTTAAAAAAATGGGACATTCTTGGTTATAAAAAAGCCACTCAATTGAGTGGCTGGTTGAATCTACTGTATCGCTTCCTGAGCAGGTTCTACGTATGCTTTTGTGTCATATAGCGGAACAGTTGAAAGACTGTGCTTAAAGCTTCCCTCCGTCTCTTTTGTCGTGTAAGACAAGTAGAGTAGGGTTTGATTCTCAGCATCAAAAATTCTACGTACTTTCATTGTTTTGAAGAAGATACTTTTCGATTTCTTAAACACTACTTCACCTGATTTACTCTTATCAATGCCAGCGATCATTTCTGGCGTAATTTCACCAACCTGACGACAAGAGATTGAACTGTCTGATGGATCTGCAAAACTAAAGTTATCTTCGATTGAAGCAATATGACAAACGACAGATGGGATTTTTTCGTCTTTAAGATTGCCGATTTTTATATCTTTTAATGTGAATGCTCCCAAACTAACATCACCAACTTCATTGTCAGAACAGCCAGAAAGCAGGGCAGCGAATAACCCAGCCAATAAGATTTTCTTCATTTGTAAACGCCTGTAATCAAGAGTGTTTTCAGATTGTAGCACAAAGCATGGTTAAAATTTGTTTAGAGTGTATAATGGTTGTGTAAAGGTGAGTGCATCCTTAGATATATAACATATTACGAAACCATTTCTCTAATAGATGAAATGGTTGTGATATGCTGTATTTATCGTCATTAAAGCAAGGCAGAACAAGGGATTATTGATGTTTTTATTCGACAAGAGTTTATACAAAGGGATCTGCATTCCTTACGCTCGATTCTCGACAAAGAGCCAATCAAAGGTAGGTAAAAAATCCCTTGAACGTCAGTTAGGCGAAGCAAGAAGATACGCAGATCAGAATAATCTCTTTATTAATGAAGATCTGATTTTTGCTGATAAAGGCGTCTCTGGTCGATCTCTAAGTGGCAACTTGGCAAAGGCTTTTAAGAAAGGTCAAATGCAAGTTATGCTTACTATGCTCGATGATGTTCCTGCAGAAGAAAGGCAGTTTATTTTTATCACTTTTCACAACTTCGACAGATTCAGTCGTATGTCTCCTGACGATGCTCAAGCTTATTTCAATCTGATTTTACAGAAGGGCTTTAACATCATCACCACCATCGATAATCAGCTTTACACTCGCAATAACAAAAGCCTAAGTAGTATGATTATCAGTATCATTAAAATGACGACTGCTTGGCAAGAAAGTGAAGTAAAAAGTATTTATGTCAAAGATGCGTTAGCACGTAAGAAAGAGATTGTTGATTATCTCTACAATCACCCTTCGCAAAAAGGTAAGCACAAACATATTGGCGTTGTGCAACCGTCAATTCCTCGCTGGATCAAGCAAGAGAACATTACTTACGAATATGTTGACCAGAATGGGTTGAAAAAGGTTGATACTTTTAAGCGTTTCTCTCTTCATGAACAGAAATCAAAGATAGTCCAGTATATCTTCGAAATGAGATTAAGCGGTTTAGGTCATACACGAATCAGTCAAAGGTTAAACGAAGAAGGGATACCTGTATTCGATCAGGGTAAATTCAAAGAAGCTAAACGCTGGCATGGTTATGCAATACAAAATATTCTCGTGAATGAGAAAGTTTTAGGTCATATCGTTCTTAAATCTTACAAAGAAGAAGAGTTTCTTTGTGAAGAATCTAAGACTTTTAAAAAGCGAAAAGTCTCTGTTGATTCGACTGGAAAGCTTCACAACTACTATCCTGCTGCTGTTACAGAAGATATGTTTATCAGAGCGAATAACGTTCAGTTGAACAAAAAATCAAAGCCTAAACCGATTGGTAGAATCGGAGAGCGAACCAATATTTTTGCTCGAATTATGGTTTGCTCTTGTGGTGGTTCGTTGCAGTATCACAGAACAGTTAAGAAGTTTAAAAATCACGAACGTATCAAAGAGTATTTACGATGCTTAAATGCTCAATATAAAAACAAGTGTAATTGTTCTGGTATCAATTATACGGAGCTTGAAGAGTCGTTTTTCAGATTTGTTAATCATTTAGATTTTCGCTCAATCTGTGCGATTGGTGCAGGTTCAGTAGATAATAAAATTCAATCAATTGAAATGCAGATTTCAGAAAGTGAAACTGTATTTAACAAGCTTAAATTGACTAAACAAGGTCTTGAAAAAACTTTTAACTCTGCAATTGAAAAAGGTATGGATGCTACGTTTGTATTAAATTCAATCTCTCAAAATGATGAACAACAAAAAGAAGTCAAGTCAAAAATTGAAGACCTTGGACTACACATTAAAAAGTTAGAACTATCAAAACAGAATACAGTCGATGAGATTATCGATATGCAAGCCTATTCGAAAGATTTGAAAAAGGCTGATATGGATACAAAAATTAAAATGAGAAAGAAGATAAACGATTTTCTTTCTTCTCATATCGAACATATGGAAGTTTGCTCAAACAACTACCAAAGATTCGTGATTGTATGTTTCGGAGATAACATAATTAGAACGTATGCATATTCTGATAATTTCGCTTCTGATCTAATGTTTAATTCAATAAAAGTGAATTTTGAAGGTTTGAATGCAACGCAATCAAAGTTTTTGTTTGTCAATTATTTAAAAATAATCCGTGAATCATTGAAAGGTGAGCGAGGTGCGGTTTCTCGATTAGATATGTTAAATGATTTAAAGCAAGCAAAAGAGCTTTACTATAATAACTTGGGGATCGAATTATGATTGATATTAGCTTTGACAAAACGTTATACAAAGGGATCTGTATTCCTTACGCTCGTTTTTCGTCTGAACAACAAGCTGAAATTGGTCGTAAATCCTTAGAACGTCAGATTGGTGAATCGAAGCGGTATGCAATTCAAAACGATTTGTTTCTTAATGATGATCTAATCTTCGCTGATAAAGGTGTTTCTGGTTATGCGCTGCAAGGTGGTGTCGCTAAAACATTTGAGAAAGGTCAAATGTTTACAATGCTATCGCTGCTTCAAAAAGTTCCTGCGGAAGAGCGTCAAAATGTCTATATCACTTTTCACAACTTCGACCGATTCAGTCGTATGTCGCCAGATGAGGCACAGAAACATTTTAAAGAGATATTGAATCAAGGTTTTAATATCGTAACCACGATTGACGATTGTGTTTACACAAGAAAAGACACTGATATGGATAAGATGATTCTGTCAATTATTCATATGTGTTCTGCATACTACGAAAGTGAAGTTAAGAGTAAGTATGTTTTAGACGCTTATCAGCGTAAAAGAGACGTTATCGAGTATCTTTACAACTCGCCAAGTCAAAAGGGTAAACACAAGCACATAGGAATCAAAGCTTACTGTCCAACGTGGATTAAAAGTGAAGAGGTTATTTATAAATATGTAGATGCTGACGGTAGCGAAAAACTTGAAGCTTTGTATCAATTCTCTGTTGATGAAGCGAAAGCGAAAGTCATCAACCAGATTTTCGATATGAAAATTTCTGGCTTAGGTCATACCAAGATCTGTAAGCAGTTAAATGATACTGGTGTTGATACGTTTCAAAAAGGCAACTATCGAAAAGCAAAAAAATGGCATATCTTCTCAATTCATAACCTTTTCAAAAATGAACATGTTATTGGTCATACGTTCCTTAATCAGCGTATAAGCGTTGATTATTTTGATGAAGGGCAAAACCAGTTTAAAACAGAACAGGTTAAGCAAATAGCCACTGAAAAGCTTCACAACTATTATCCATCTATTGTGAGTGAAGAAAAGTTTCGTTTGGCTATGAAAACTCTTGAAGATAACAAAAGCAGCGAAACAAGATCAGAAAGTAAGGATAAAACACATCTCTTTTCGCAACTGATAAAGTGTAGTTGTGGTGGTCGAATGGTCTTTAAGTCTACGAAAAAGAAGAATGTAAAAAAGGTAGACGATTATTTTGAGTATATGCGTTGCGAACGCTCTATTTTAAACGATGGTTGTGAAGCAGAGAATATCAACTATAAGACGTTTGAGCAGCAATTTGTTAAGTATGCTCGACACATAGACATAGAATCAATTAAGAGTGATTTGAGCGAAGCATTGAATGACGAATATTCGTTGTTATCTGATAAGTTAAGCCATGCAGTAGAAGAACAAGAAAAAGCCATGTTAAAGGCTGATGGGTTGTCAAAAACGTTTAACTCAGCAATAAGCCAAGGTTTGGATGGATCGTTTGTCATTGAGCAAATTGGAATCAATGACAAGCTATTAGCAAAACTCTCTGTTGAGATTGCTGATCTGGAAAGAGAGTTAAGAAGCACAACACCAACAGAACAAAAGGTCGAAATTCTTGCTTTGGACAAACAACTTAAATCGTCCAATTTTCAAAATGTTCTGGATGCTCGTAAGCGTATCAACAAGTATCTGAAAGAAAAAATACGATGGATAGAGGTTTGTTCAACTAAACATACCAAGTTTGTTCTTGTGTGTTTTGTGGATAACAAAATCAGAACATACGCATTTCAAGACGAATTTGCATGTGATTTGATGTTTAATTCCATCAAAATAAACACAGTGGGACTGTCAAAAGAAGTTGCTAATGGACTGATGATAGAGCTGATTAGAGTTGTAAGAATGGCGTTGCAAGGAAAAACAGAAGTTATTTCAAATGGTGATTTGATAAAAAATATCGCAGAAGTAAAACAAGAGTATATTTTTAACTCTATTAGTTAAATGCACAGATGATTAATTTACTGGTTTTTAAAAGAAATAAAAAATATGCAAAAGTCAAGTAAAACATCGAAAATATATTGACTTTTTGGAATTAAATTATTATAGTTGGTTGCGTTAACCCGCTCTTCTATCTATCAATAAACAAAGGAAACTAATATATGTAAATAAAAGAGCACCTATTAAAAAAGGTGATAAATGACATTAAAAGAAATCCGTGAGGATCACGCAAGAAACTGGAAGGAGAATGATTTAAGCTTTCAAGAAATGATAATCAAATCAATTGAGGTTGTCGAAATACATAAGTTTAAAAGAAAAGGAAAAATTGATTATGCTTTCTCAAACGAGATCGTTGAAATCTAATTGAAAAGGTCAGCATTTTTGTTGACCTTTTTTTGTGTTTGTAACCTTACATGTGTTAAAATTAAGCAATAAATTTTAAGCGTTTAAGGAATGATTATGGCGGTAACACATTACAGCACTTACAGATCAAATCACTATAAAATTGTGAAAGAAGCAATTGATAATGCGTCAGAATTAAACTCAATAAACGTTTCTAAACGATATTATTCAGATAATGTGGAGAAAAGCGAAGAAAAGACATTTGCTGATTATCTATTGTCTGAACTGATTAAGTCACTTGGATTTAATCTTTTTTATCGAACAGAGGTTGTTGAAGTTTACAACCCTGTTAAATCGAAATTAAATGCAGCACTTCAAGCTGATCAAGACATACTTGAAGGAATGCATATCAGAGACTTCGAGCACCTCTTTGAACTTAATATCGATTTTATTGCTAACCTATATCCATCACGATTTGAATCTTTAGAAGATACAGAATCACTTTTAGAATATTTGTGCAGTTATCCAACTGTTGCGTATATTTTCACTTACAAGCACTTAGAAGTGAGCAATGGAATTGAACTTTTACAGAACTACATCCAAGAATCAAAAAGCAAATTAGCGAAGGAAATACTATGAGTAATGCAGACTTTGAAAGCCTTGAAGCGAAGTACAAGGCTTCACAGCGCAAAAGAAGAGAAGAAAATGAGTCGCTTTTTGGTAAACCTGAACCTTTAACTAAGTCAGAAAAAGAACAGCTTAGAGAAGATGCTGACAGACTTGGTTGTTTTGATGATGTAGATATCCATAATTACGTTGAGTCATTAGCGACTGAAAAGGAACTTGCTTGTGAAGATAAGTTAATCATGTTCTTTGTTAGCCAGTTCTATGCAGATAAGCAGAAGAGTAACGCAGCTCAGAAAACGAATGAGTTTAAGACATTACTCAAGAAAGTGAGATTGGAAAAAGAAGGATTCTTGTTACCTGATGTTGATTCTGATTCATTGAGAAATGCAATGACACAAATTGAATCGAACTCTACTGAATTTTACAGGAAAAACTCTGGTGTGATAGATGATATCAGAACGTTTATAAACCTTTAATAATCTCATAATAGTCCTGAATTAGTGCAAGAAATTGCACTTCTTGAACAGAACTGTGACTAAAGATTGCCACTTCAGAGTGGCTTTTTTATTATCAATGTTAAAACATTTTTTGTCTCGTGTTTTTATATAAAGATACAAGAAAGTGTATAAAATTTAGAGCAACATATTTAGTATCTAATGATAATTTCGTTTGCAGATGTTCTCTGTGCTTGTGTATCAAACTAATGTTTTTTTTGAAAAAAGCTTTTATGAAAATATTTTAATGTTTAAATGAATGTATAAACAAACATTAATTAATTTTAGGAGAACATAAAATGGGCGAAATTACTATTGAAGTGCAAGTAAAAAAAATCAGAAATGAAATCAACAATTCGAATAAGAATACTTTAAAGATCACAACATTACAATCGAAACACTTGTGGGATTTGTTAAACGAATATAGAAGTAAATACAATCATACAGAATTATTAGAACTAATCGATTCAGACTTTGAACTGTATTCTTCTATCCAGAATAATATAGAAAAGATTATTGGTTTACCTTACCAGCAAATCAAAGAAAAAGATGGTGAAGACAAACTTTGGACTATAAATTCTGATAATGTCGAAGATGTTTTGATGATAATTGTTTCCAACTATAAATGAATTGAAAAGAAAATGGACTGTTAATGCAGTCCATTTTTTTGATTAATATAAAACATATGATATTTTGAATAAAAAGGGAGGGATAATGCAAATAAAAGTAAATAACTTGATTACAGCAGAAATTGAAGATGCTGTTTTGTGGAATGTAATTGAAAGCAATCAATTATTAGAAATGTTGAAAGTAAATATTAATTTCGAATTCAAACATTCAAACAACAATTATTCTTATGAAGTGACGTATTGCAACGGAAGTGTCGAATTGATTCACAACGATTTCATTACTGTTGAACTGATGATTTTTGATGAAGAAGAAGATTATCAACGAGATTTAGCTGAAATAGAACAGGAAGCAAATCTGATTCAAGAAGAAATTGAATTTTCAATTAGAGACAATGTTGAGGTCATAGAGAATAATTTTTTGATGAACTCAGGGATAACACGGAAAAACAGAAGAGCTGTAAAGTTTAAAGATAGATACTTACAAGATAAGTATTATTTAATGTCTAAAAGTCTGATTAATTGGTCAGTTGAGTGTGTAAACTCAGGAGAATTGAAAGATTTGTCAGAAAAACATATATCTGTAAAAGAGATTCAAGAATCAACAGGTTTTGATAAAGAATTCATAAAAAATAACATCAAATTGATATTGAGGGAATGGACTGAACAACACAAAGAAAGTGTCAAGTTATTGATGAATGATTTTGTAAAAATCACTCCTAAAAACTAAAAATCGCATATAAAAAAACGCAACAATTAAAGTTTTTAAAAAAAGTTTTACCTCTATATAGGGGTTTTTTGCTTGATAATAAAAAAGTATTTATAAATTGCTTGTACTAATGAGAGAGTACGATATCATAATTACATAAACAAAATAATTTTGGAGATAATTATGTATAGTAAAAGTATTATAGCAGCAAGTTTAATGTTTTCATTAAACGCAATGGCAAATCAAGAAAAATTAGTTTTTAATCACGATGTAAATAAATTTTCTGATTCAACTGAGTTTAATCCGATTATGGATGCACAAGTAAATTTTCATAAAGAAAAAAACTTGGAAACAATCAAACCAATGGTTATTGGTGGCTGGGACGCAAATCCTGATACATATAACTTTCACGCTCGTTTGGTTAAGACAACAGGTGGTTACATCTCTGATACGTGCGGTTCATCTATTATAAATGATTCATTTGTGCTTACAGCAGCTCACTGTGTGTTCGATACAGACACAATGGAATACACAGCAACAGCAGAAGACTTAGGTATCATCGTTAAAAACTTCTCATACAGCGATGTTTACAGCGAAGAGGTTAAATCGGTTAAGGCTATCCATATCCATCCAAGTTATGGTCGTGACGGAATCTTTGTCGATGATATAGCGGTGTTAGAGTTAGCGTCTCCAATTGTAGATAACGTAAGCTCTATGCCACTAGCAACAATGTCTGATAAAGCCGAATATGACCTAGTGACTGAAGGTAAAATAGTTGGATTGGGTTACATCAATGACAACAGAAATACTCCTGAATTCTTACAAGAAAACAATGTAGAGATACTGAGTCAAGAAGCTTGTGAAACTCTGACGTATAACGAACATGACGAAGTTATTTGTATCCAGTCGAACGAAAAGGGTTTAGATAACAAAGGACAAGTATGCCAAGGTGATTCAGGCGGCATCATGGGCTACACGAAACCAAATGGAGACTTTCAGCAGATAGGTGTTACCTCTTACGGCTACTTCTCTTGTGAAGCTGCAATGTATGGAGTATTTGCAGAAATAGCTTACTACACAGCGTGGATTGAATCTGTTGCAAACTACGGCAATGAACTTACGTTTAATCCTAATGCTGACAATAACGACTATCACAGTTTTGGCGATAACGGTTTTGATTATGGTGAGTATGTTTCTAATCAACCAACAAACCCTGAAGAGCCAAGCACTGGTTCTGGTGGTTCAGGTGGCTCTACTGGTCTTCTAACACTTTTCGGTTTGGTTTTGTTTACTCTTAGAAGAAAAAATCAATAATTAATTCGCACAATTAAAATTAATTGAAATGAAAAATAGCGCTTTGTAGGCGCTTTTTTTGTGTCTGTTAGTTATTGTAAAGTCTCATGATATTGAATGCCTTATAAAAGATGTTATATATAAATATAGCTATCAAATTAAAGGAATACATATGTCAAAAAAAATTAAAATATTAATACCATTGCTGATGTCAACTACATTAAGTTTTGGATTGAGTCTAGGAGAAATGACATCTGGTGCAATCCCGATTCTTCTTTCATTTAAAAATCTTGCAATAATTCTTATAACAGTGATTGGATTGTATATGTCAATATTGTCTATGAAGAAATCTGAGAGAAAGGATAAACAAAAGGGTAAAACCAATATGTTTATTGGTCTGTGTATGATATCAGTTGGTTGTGTCTCTTATTATTTCCAAGGAAATGAATTGTTTGAAATCGGTTTTGGATCAAGAGACGCAGATGTCATTGAAGAATTTACGCTTGAGCAGCATGAAGGAGATACGTATGAATAAAATACTAATTAAGTCTAATCTCTTAATGATTTCAACGTTGTTCGTTAGTGTCTCGATGGCAAAAGACGTTGCTGGTTTAGCAAATTCTTGGTGGATGAGTATTTTTAATTTTGGCGAGGTGATCATTATCCTATCTACTATCATTGGTCTTGGAATGATGGTTTCAGGTGGAATCCAGTTAAAAAAGCACGGTGAAAACCCACAGCAAGTACCACTCAATCGATCATTAATCTTTTTAGCAGCAGGTGCATTACTGTTTGGACTTGGTGCAACATCAAATACTCTACAAGACACAATCTTTGGCGTAGGTGAAGGGAAGCAGTCTGATGCGAATATGGAAGAAGATTATATTTTAAATATGATATAAAAAATAAAAATAAAAATCCAATATTTAAAAGAAATAAAGCACTTTGAACAAAGTGTTTTTTTTGTGAGCATTTACAAATCAAATATATATAATATAATTTATAATATGAAACAATAAAAGGAGATTTTTATGAGAAAGTTATTAAGCACGATGGAAGTATACATAGAAACAAAAATTGAAAAACTAAAAGAGAAATATATCAACCTAAGAGAAAAAGTATTTGGAAAGATATTCAGTGTAATCGATTTCAATAATGCGAAGGGTCGAAAAACGTTCAATGGCAGATTTTTTAAAAACTTGATTGTTATGAGTTCAATCACAGTCATGTTATTTTTTAGTCTAATATATACAACTTTTGGACTACATTCGTCTATCTCGTTTGACATGACACCAGCCGATGTCCCAAAACTACTTCCAGTATCAACTTTAATTATGTTTATAATTACGATATTTTATTGGTCAAGAGAATTTAAAATTAGAGAAAGTAGGGGGCTTTAATATGAAACAAAGAATGAATAACTCAAAACGTAAACCGCAACCAAAACAAAATCGATAATTTGCTAAATATCAGAAGTATGTATTTGGAAAACTCACAGGTTAAACTTTGGAAATACAAAGACAATAAAAGAAAGCCACTCATTGAGTGGCTATTTTTACAAGATTTCTTAGATTATCAAAATCAATATTTATAAGGAGCATCGCTTGTGACGATAATAAATTAATAGCATGTATTTTATAAGAATCAACCATAGATATCTTTACTTATATTTAATTTATATGGATAACTTGTATTTTTAAAGGAAAATAAAATTAAATTTATTTAAAAATAATGGAAAAATTATAATAAATAGATATCATAATTTAAGCATTATAGTACAAGTTTTAAATTTGGATGATAAATATTTGCTTTAGGATAAATGAAAACATTATTAGTGTTAAATATACGATGTCAATACCATTTGCAGAAAATGTTTAAAGTGATATTAATTATAGTAACATTTAATTAATATGAAGGAACATTTATGTCATTCTCAACAATGCTGATAAAGCTATCAGTGATCTCAATAACATCCACTTCGTCATTTTTCGTAATTGGCGAACAACTCACACACACAGATTCATTTAATCAGATCAAAAGTATTCTTATTGCAATGGATTGTGAAAAGGATAAATCGTGTTTGGTCAATTACGACAAGAACAACGACACAATCACAATCGATAAGACACTTGAAACGGCTTACGAGATTCAGCGAAAAGGACTGATAGAGCTGGCTGATATAATGGAAGTTAATCAAGGAATCAAGCTGGATAAACAAATGGTATCAAAAACGCTTAAAGAATCGCTGAGAGACGAAATTAACGACACAAAGGAACAGCCATTTGACGAAGCTCTTAATGTTTCAAAGATAAGTCAAATCTTTGGTGATTTGAAAGATCAATCAATAGAGCTTTTGAACAAAATTCAAGGAGACTAATATGAAATTCTCGACAAAACAGATACTTACTTACAGAAACATGCTGCTGATTGAGAAAGTCCTTTTAATTGTTGCTATGGCATGTTTGACAAGTATTACAGTGCTTTTATTTGTATCCAAATCAGTAACAACAAGTCTATATTTGATTTGCTTCAGCTTTATTGTTTACGCTATACACTATGTGATTATATTCTTGATAACAAAAAAATATTATAATATTCCACCTGTTTGAAATTAAATTAAAATTAATAATATTGATGTGAAAGGAAAAAACTCAGAAGACAAGAACATAATTATACTTATATATTGAATTAAATAAAATATTTGATATAAAGTAGTTATAAGGAACTTAAAAATGGAGGTGCAGATAACATGACAGCTTTAAACAATTCACAATTATAAGGAGGTGATTTTATCTGCAAACTGAGCGCATTGAAATGCGCTTTTTTTGCGTATCGATAAAATGAAAATTACGAACTAAAAAATCTATGATATAAAATAATTAATCTATAAAAAGAGCCAAGAATAAGGAATTACAATATATGAGTTTTGTGCTCTATTGATTAAATAAATATTAATGATTGAATTATATATATGTATATATATTTAATTATTAAGGACTTTATTTATGACCAGAAATATAAACTCATTCAAAATAGATTTTATTTGTAAAGTTTACATAATGCTATTTGTGTTTATAGGAAGCGCATTTTCATTTGCTGCTGAAGAAGAACAATATTTGGACAAAAGAGCAGAGCTTATCGGTTCGTTGTACAGCTTTGTAGGAGTGTTTGCTGTATTGCTTGGGCTTGGTTTGATCGTAATCAGTATCATGAAATTAAAAAGACGAGCTGAAAATCCGAATGATCCAAAATCATTTCCAAGCTCAATTTTGATAACAATGTTGGCAGGAGCGATGATCTTAAACTTCTCAGGAACATCTTCAACCCTTATCGCAACATTGCTTGGTAATCAAGCTGGACACTGTTTTGTGCTTCAAGAACAACTAATGGAGCATGAAAATGGAACAATTCAAATGGGAGACTTGCATCAAGAAAATTGTTGGGACAGTTCTAAATCGAAAGCTGTAGACGATATAGCAAAAAAAGTAGATGAAATGAGTGATGGAAACGGATCTCGAATAAAGCGAAACATAGAAATCATAGTCGGTTTATTTCAGTTGATAGGTCTTATATATCTTATCAAAGGGATTTATGGACTAAAACTTGTGTCTGAAGGACAAAGCCGAGAAGGATATGGCAAACAGATATTGACAATGATTGCTGCAGCACTGGTTATCGACTTACCACACACGCTTGAAATGCTTGATGCAACAATAAAACTAATTGGATTTGGAGGACAATAACTATGATTAAACAGGTTTTTATCATTTCAATAGTTCTTGGATTATCAGGTTGCAACGAGACAAAAGATACTAGCCAAAAAGAATCGTGTGAGAATAATCAATTAAATCGTAATCAGCTTTTGCAGTTAGTGAAAAGCTATAATGATTCTCCTGTTCCTTCAAACATTAAATCAATTGAAATTGCATGTGTTGGCAAGATAAAGAATTTTACCAGTGTGTTTGAAGACAGTAAATTTAATGGAGATCTTAAATACTGGGATCTAAGCAGTGCAACAAATCTCAGTAAGATGTTTAAAAATGCACAAAGTTTTGAAGGTCATGGATTAGAAAGTTGGGATGTATCAAATGTCCATACTATGCATGCTACTTTTGATAGTGCATATTTGTTTAATGGGAAAATCGGGAAATGGGACACGAAATCATTAATTGATGCACCAGCACTTTTTTCCTCAGCACACGCATTTAATCAACCAATTGGGAATTGGAATACAAGTAATGTTCAAGACATGAGTTCGATGTTTAGTTTCACTAAATCATTTAACCAAGATTTAAACTGGGATACGTCATCCGTCTTTTCTTTTGCACAGATGTTTTATGCTAGTAAAAGTTTCAATGGAAATGTTAGCGGTTTTTCTGTTAAACAAGCGGCTGATTTAAGTTTTATGTTTAGCGGTGCTAAATCCTTTAATCAGGATTTGTCAGATTGGGATCTTGATGGAGTTATAGATTTACGTAGTTATAGTCAAAATTAAGAAACAAAGCATGAAAATTTAATGGCTTAGTGGAAAAAGTTTATTTGCTATATCTAGCGGAATATATAGTTCTGTTCGACGGGTTTTCACATTTAATTTTGATTAAATATTTTTAGATGATATATATTTAATTGTATGACATTCATTATTTA
>JAYJMJ010081730.1:0-19416 GCA_036873875.1 Laminaria ephemera | reverse complement strand
CCCACCCACCCACCCACCGACCGATCCACCTACTCATCCACCCACCCACCAGCAAACCCGTACAGACTAAAACTGGGTACCAAGTGGGTTTTGAACTGGTATGCCATGTGTGTAATTGACATGACCATAAATCGTATGGGTGTGCTAGAGTGCTCTTTCAGGTTAAAAAAGGAATGCAAAAGCACGGACGCCGGGACTCGAACCTAGTTGAAATCTCTACCGCTGAGGAAAATAAGGTAGTGAACAACATCGGGTTTGTAATAATCACTTACATGGACATAAGTAACTTAGAGAGGATGATTCGATTGTATCCCCGGGAAAAAACGACTTTCGCATATTTAAACCCAAAAAGGGGACAATATCGACAAATGCCCGGAAAATGTTTCCTTCTGAGACTTTGGGAAGCATCACATCCAGTGGACAATAAAACCCATGCCCTGCCGAAAAATCCATGCTTGGACGCCCCTGCTCGCCGTGTAAAGGGTGGCGACGTCTCTTTTTTTACTGGGTTCGTGAGGTCTGCTGTTTGGGCGGTGCGTAGCACCTGCGCCCGAGCTTCGGAAGTCTGGCGGCGCTCAGATGCAGCCGGTGCTCAAATCGTATACTATACAAGGCTTTCCTTCGGAGCGATCATCGTCAGGGTGACGCAAGCAATAAGGGTCACCACGGCAGCAGCAGCAAAGGATACGGTGATTTATTAACATAGACGCAGGAGATTTTCAGCGGTCCGTGTCGCTGTTTTTGTCAGTACGTCGTGGCTGGTAGACAACTCGAGGTTGCAACAGCAGCAGTAGCAACAACAACAGCAGGAACAACAACAATAACAACAACAACAACAGCAGCAGCAACAACGGCACAGCAACAACAGCAACAACAACAACAACAACAACAACAACAACAACAACAACAACAACAACAACAACAACAACAACAACAACAACAACAGTAACAACAACAACAACAACAACAATAACAATAACAACAACAACACCAACAACAACAACAATCTACAACAACAACAACAACACAACAGCAGCCGTGCGCCACCTTCTCCTCGTGTCATATATACCCTCCTGGTCGAAGGTTTTTGAGGGGTGCACGCATATCAGCAGTGAGAGCCGAAAACAAAGTATACGAAGTAGTACGGTAAAAACCTCAATGCGCCGAAGTATCCCGCAGCTTGCAAAGATGTCTATCGACCACTCAACAACTGGTCGAACTCATAGCTGGCATATTTGAAATAGTTAATTTGAAGAAAACAGTGACCTGGTAGAGTACGTACGTACACACACAGCCTAAAAATCAAACGCTGGTCATTCCTAACGAACACAAAAAAAGGCCAGGAATCGTGACAAAAAACATGACATTTTCACGAATCGTGACATTTGTCTGGAATCCTGATCTTGATTACTGGTAGTTTTGAATTTTTCCATAAAAATTGATGTCAGGATTCCTGACAAAAAAACGTGATTTGTTTTTTTTAAGTGACATTTCATAATTTCTTTGGTCTACATGGACCGAGCTTTACCCCGATGCTCTCCGGGCACACCGGCAGAAGAACCAGAGGCCACGAGGGCACAACCTACACAGCATCACACAACAGACAGTGCTCGTTGTTGTGCTTGACAGCAATAGACACAACCCAACCTTTCCTGGTACATATATTGGATGTCACGGCTTGTCAGTAAAAAATAACTCACACAGCAGTGGCAGATGGCAGCAAGCAAGAACATAAAAAACAGAAAAAAGCAGATCAGCAAGCAGCAGAGCGGCACTACCACCAGCACCGGCGCTAATAAAAGTAGAACAGTGCCACGAGTGCACAACAACACCAGATATTAGGGAGACAGTGGGTATATAACAACGACAGCAGCACAACAGCATCAGCGATGACAGCAGCAGCAATATCATGGAGCTGCAGCAGGCTCTTTCTGTAAAATTATTTCAAATACGTCGTCAGCTGTGAGTTCGACCAATGGAGTGTCGATACCCATCTTTGCAAGATGCGTGATACTTCGGCCGGCGGCTCTTTCGTGTCAATTTGTATTACTTGCTTGCTGACGTGGTGCGAGATGCGAGCGGCGGGCTTTTCTTGTCGGTAGTTTGCTGGAAATGCGGCCTGATAACGCCAGAAATATGGGTTTGATACTCTGCACGTCCGAACTCGGTACGTCGGAAAAAAAGAGCAACCCGCAAAAATGCGAAAAAAAACAGCAGTTCCGGCGTTCCAACCAACCACAGCAAGCAGCAGTTAAGGGTCTAGCCGCGTCCTGCCTTGATGGTGGCGGGAGACAGGCCCCAAGCGGAGGACAACCTGACCCCAAGGGCAGCAGGAGTGGGGGTAGTTACTGCTGTGCAAAGTCGAAGACAGATGGGTCATACGAAATGACCAAGTCAAAACGGGTCAACAATAGGTGATTCTTAGGAGATTCTGAAAAGATTCTGAAAGCTCTTTAGCAGTGTTGTGGTGGGTGGCGTGTGCTCTTTGCGGGCTGTTCATCACAAATAATGGGCTTCACGTTCGTCACGAAAAGCTGTCTTACGGGCTAGTCATAGCGACCCCAAAACCTGTATTCCTATTAAGGTTTGTATCCATCCAACTAAAGAGACTGAAAGACATCATCATGGTCATCATCCTACGTAAGCGTAGTGTATAATAGGGATGCTGTTCATCTGCTGCTGCTGATGTATTGCTCCGACTACTCCGCCCGAGAGTTTTTACCGTTATTTCTACCTCCGACACACACGAATCGCATCCGCAACAACCATTAAGGCTCACGGATGGTCTGGACATATTTTTGCCGCCAGCACCAGCGCTAGGTCCTTGACAATAGCCAAACCCTGGTTGTGGCAAGCTGTTCCGCTGTCTATGGAGACTAGTATGATACCAACTATTGTGACGTTCGAGTAGTTATTGCAAGTGGTGTTCGTGGCGGAGAAGGTTCAAGCCATTTGGCTTGAGCCCGCCTGTGTCTAGGGTATAGGTTTCGACTCATGAAACACTATTCTTAGGGATGTTTGGGTAATTCCCAGTAAATAGACTCGGAACAACATGCTGAGTGGCACCGCAGGCGGCAGGCGCTCGTAGGCTGAACATCACCTCCAGTTCGCCATTATATGGTCGTCCACTGCTGCTTCCGTGCTAATGATACCCGCCGTGCTGGTAATCGAGTTGTCTCTGGTACCCCAAGTCCTTGCTTCATTCATTGACAGTCGTCACATTGGTACGAGACGCCCGACATGGACACGACAAGAAACGAAGCAGTGTCCATACGGCCCGATAAAATCATAGGCAAAATAATAACGCAACCTGCCGTTTGTATACTTTGCACATACTTCGTATATATGTGTCCGCTTTGTGACATACTCGCGCAGAGTTTGGTCATGTTTGCACGACCAACGATACCCATGCCTCTAAAAGGTTCGACGTCCGTTTCGTCGGAATAACGCCGCAGATTACCGCCACATCATGACGCGTGACGATATTATTCAGTTTGGACAACAGCCGTGCAATGCAAGAGTGGCTGTTAATCCAGCACACCGAATACCAGTGCTCCACGGGCCGTCAAAGGTGGGCTTGTGCACAAAGCCCAAGGCACATGCCGCAACTAGATGAATATTTGGCGAGAAAAAGCCATATAATAAACCGTAACGACGCCAAATGCAGCGGTCTCCCAAGAAATGCAATGCCAATGGCTCGACTTTTTTGCGGACCGTATAGAGTAAAAGTCAGTTTGTTTAAAAGAATGTGCGTTCACAAGGACTGTTCTGCTTCACCTCACTGTTAGCAACAAAACACATCCGATGTCCGCTGCGCATCTAAAAACAGTTCACTGCATTCGCACACCCGCCCACCCCACACATTCAGCAACAACGCAAATATTCTAGAATATATACGGCAGTAGGAGTAACGACTACAACCACTAGCCCAAATACACATGTTACACACACTGCACCGCGAAAAAAAGACATGCGGTGCGCTATCTACTGCTGGGCATCAATTGACCATGCTCAAGGGTAATTACCTCGCCAATAACCCCAGCAATGCTCTGTTTCTGCCGAAACACATCAGTTTCGCCCCAAGCATAAAACAACTTGGGTTATGATGTTCTTACGGCATCGGTGCAGGGAATCTGCCGCAGGTCATCACCACAAGCTATTGTCCGGGGAGCAATCTACAATGCAAACGGAAACGGAACCGCTATGTGTGAACTCGACGCGAACACAAAAGACCAATTGGAAGTGCTTCGCATCCTAACTCTACGAGCCGCTCCGGCCACCTCTCCACGCCGGCCCTCAACTGCCTCCCCTGGAATCACTGCCAGGTGCTGCCGCTACAGCTACTGCCGAAGAGTCTGTTGCGGTGCTGCACTTTCCTGGGTGCTGGAGCGACGATGACTTCGTATCCATGATCTACCGCCGTCACCCGTGTCTGGTCAATCTTCTGGATCACCCTCCGGCTTGACGCTAAGACCCGACAGGTGCGGCCCAGGGGGGCGAATATGAGTCGGGGGCTGAGCTCTGATGCTCAGGGCATCGTTTCTCTCACTGCTTCCAACACCGGTGGCACACCACCCACCTACACCGTTGTGGTCAATAAGATGGGTTGATCGCCGGACCTCCATGCGGCCACTTACCGTTCAGGCACATGGGGGTATGGTTGGTATCGGGCGCTCATGGTAACGCCACTCTCGCCACCGTTGTCAACAGCTCGCGGCGGCGGTAAGTGAGACGGAGGCAATCCGTGGAGGCTGGAGTGGATGGGGTCTGTCTGTGTTTGGCGCGCGTCGCCCACTGTACAACGTTGATGTAGGGCGAGGGTGGAGTGGTCTCTCTGGTGGGGAGAGGGGGGCCTGAGGAGGCCGTTCGATGAGGTCGAACATCCTGAAAATCCAGCAAACCGATTAGGGATAAGCCCATTTCGAGATTAGCGGGTGTGCGAAAGCACAAATGGGCTTTGAAAACGGTGTTGCCGGTGCGTAGTTGACAAAGAAGTACTTGTTCGTCCAAATGTTTCTCGCCCCAACGCTCTCCAGCACTTCATGAAACCACGGCGAGTACTTCAGTATGGCACAGAGTAGGCGGCACTCCACGCGTCAAAGATGTTCCTCACTTTACAAATGTGGCGCATATTGTGTCTTGTTCCTGGAGACAGCACTCGGCCCTCTCTAGCAGCTGGTGTGGGTCGCGTCGACGAAAGGGGGGGCGAGTGCAAGAGGAGGAGTGACATCAAGACATTAACTAATGCCTTGCATGAACCAGAAGCAAAGGCAACCTCGGCTTTGCTATGAAATTACGTTCTGGTAGGGCAGCTATTCCCTTCAGACACGGCGGGTACGATGGTGACTTTACACAATTAATAGAGCAACATCAACATCGCCCCATGCGTACATGTTCACGCGCGATACACATAAATGCGGTGCAAGGATCACAACAGTCAGTAATTCACCTGATCCCTAGGCATAGGCTTCCGGGTCTGTGCAAGAATGAGGGCCCTCATGTACTCGAGCTGAGCCTGAATGTTTTGGAGTTCATTCAAAGCGCAAGGGGGGAGGGTGGAACACACCCGTTAAATACGGCGACCCACCTCGCTAAACCAGTCCCTTCCAGACCAAACATCAACGATAGTGGTGAAAAGGCAAAACATCAAAGGCACTCGTCGTACATACGTTGTGGATTCGTTCTCATGAGAATATGAAAGAATTGCAAGCATCGCCTGAAAAGCACAAAAATCAACCTGTTCCATTCATTAACGCCATACGTGGTACTGCTGTAGCAGACTGATACATGGGACAAGGCCGCCTAGTACATGCAGTAGGCCGTGTGAATTTGAAGAGAAATGAAAACGAAATTAACACCCACCGCATAAAAAACAAACAGCAGCCCAAACCCCCAAACACCACAGCACCATATTACATACCTTGTTCATGTATGCCTGGGCACTGTCTATTAGCCTCGAGCATGGGGCCATGGACCCAAAATTATCGACTCTTGATGCCAGCTCTGATCCCACGTGGCCGTTGCTCCGGTCGCCGTGCCCAGGACCACCCTGTCCGCTGCGAGTCAGTCGTCCGAATGCCTCACATGCGAATCATGTCGGATCGCATGAGACACCGGCGGGTGCTTCCGCCTCGGCTCTCTCGGGCCATTCTGGCAACCGGGTGATCCACTAGGGTAGCCATACCGCGCAGCGTCCGAGCGTTCTGTACTTTCCGTTGCAATTGCAGTGCTATGGTGGGGCTCAGAACGTGGCGGCAACAGCAGGACTCGGTCTGGTCGAGACTCCGCCGCTGGCAAGGGCGGCAGGACAAATAATCGGAGCCATCTCTGGTCAAGCTTGAAATAACGTCTGCGCACGTATCATAGTACGAAGTATCGCGAAGCCGTTAGGTGGTATCCGCCAATAACAGACACGGCTACACTTCTCGAAGCTCGCGGCTCCACCCCACCCAATCCACGCACACGAAAAATATTTACGCAATACGGACATATTGATATGACAACGGGAGTCCTCCAGACAAAGCGAAACAATGGCCTACCTGCGGCTGATGCCGCTTGTCGACGCATTTGCGTTGCAACCCACGCAATCCCGGATTGTTTCATTGAGCCCATGTGCCGAGCAGTGGCCTGTGTATGCGATGGTCGCGTAGGAACGCCACCACCGGATACTGATGGCACCCGCATCTCCGCCGTGGCTGTCTTCAACCTGTCGACCAGATCGTTGCAAGCGCAATGGTGTACCGACGATGCATTAACCACGTTGTTTAATTCCCGGCGAGCGGATGGACTCAAACACTTCACCCCCTTCTACAGGAGTGGTCAACTAAAAACAAACCGTGTCGCCGTCTGTACGTTACTCGTGCTTCACTTGACATGGTAATGCTCTCGTAGGCAGTTATTAATATTTGCTCACTGCAGATATTACGAGTGTAGAAGCTAAGTTTTCGGCCATGCAACCCCCTCCTCCCGTTCACACTTTGTTTTGGATTGGTAAGAAGCTTCCTCTTTGTAGGGGCTGCAACATGTGCCAGGTACCTAGTACATTACTACAGGAGGGGCTACGGTCTAAGAGCTGTCAGTTTAAGAGAAATGTCGATTTAAGGGAGGTCCAAATGGCTCGACACAAAACGTGGTTCATTTAAGAGAGACTTTGGACAAAATCCCGAACCACTCTCTTATATCGATTGAGCCCAATGGCAACTCCTGAAAACCCGTGTTTTTTTTCCCAGATATGCCACTAGCATGCTTCGACAGAAGGTCCAAGTAGGTTACTTGCGAATACAAACAAGTAGTGTTTCCTATTCCTATGTGCATCGCATACGCTTCTTTGGGCGACGACGACCAGGATGGTTCTCGACGCTAGTAGAACGACGCGCAAGATAATTAAAACCTATATATTTCGTTTCAGAAAGGTACCTCTCGTACATCGAATGACGAAAACCATCGGTGTAGGAGAGCTTTAAAACGTCTGACACACCCCTCTCTCAAACCGTAGCCCCCCCTGTACATGGTAAAAACTAAACTAATTCTACGTGTGGAGTGGTCGCTACGACCAGCCCAAGAAGGCTTTGTTTTTTAATGAACAACAAATAGTTAGTGTATAGTGGTCCGTATGAGTATTTCCGCGTTCGAATCTTCCTTTCGTAATGAAGAAGCGTTTTACATTAATGATATAACCGCATTTATTTCCAGCTAGTTTTACGGTTACTAGCCCATGTCTTCATCGGGTTTAAGAGTTTTTCTATTTCTTGGTACCAGGTACGAGTCACTACTTTTGTTTTAGCTTTCGCTAACTTCGGGAGCTCGCTTCAGGCCCCGCGTTCACATCTGTCTTCGACCTCGCACAGTAATTACCCCCACTGCTGCTGCTGCTGGGGTCAGGTCGCCCTCCGCTTGGGGCTGGTTTCCCGCCACCATCAAGGCAGGACGCGGCTAACACCCTCAACTGCTGCTTGCTGCGGTTGGTTGGAACGCCCGAACTGCTGGTTTTTTATCGCATTTTTACGGGTTGCTCTTTTCTTCCGACGTACCGAGTTCGGACGTGCGGAGTACCAAACCCACACTTCTTGCGTTATCGGCCCGCATTCCCGGCAAACTATCGACAAGAAAAGCCCGCTTCTCACACCTCACACCACGTCACCAAACGAGTAATACAAATTGACACAAAAGACCCGCCGGCCGAACTATCACGCAGCTTGCAAAGATGAGTATCGACCACTCAATTAGTCGAACTCACAGCTGACGTATTTGAATTCATTTACAAAAAAAAACCTGCCGCGGCTCCTGCGAATTGATATTGCTGCTGCTGCTGCTGCTGTCACTGCTGATACTGTTGTGCTGTTGTCGTTGTTATATATCCACGGTCTCCCGATATCTGGTGTTGTCGTGCTCTGGTGGCGCTGCTCTACATTTAATAATGCTGGTGCTGGTGCTGGTGCTGCTCTGCTGGTGCTGTTCTGTTTTTTTTTTGTTGGTGTTGCTTGCTGCCATCTGCCACTGCTGTGCGCGTAATGTTGTTACTGATAAGCCGTGACATCAAATGTACGTACCAGAGGTACCAGGTATGGTTTATCTACAGCAAACGTCTCATCCTTTTCCATTTTATTATTTTTATTGCTCATCCCATCTATTAGCTTCGGACTTTTATTTCTCCTTCTCCCTCCCTAGTTGTAACTCGGATCCGGGGCCACGTACGTAGCAACCCCCCCCCCCCCCAACTACGGTACGCGCTTTCATTTTTATCGCAAGAAGATTCAGCACTATCTTCCCTCGTCTACTCGCGTCGAATTGTGCTTCGCTAAAAAGCGCTCTCGGCAGTTGGTGTCTCTAGAAAAAAAAATCTCCATACCGAGATTTGAACCCCGGACTCCCCTGACTCCAACCTTAGTAGTATTCGAGGTCAACCACTAGACTACCGGGGCGACCGGGTCTGAAACGCGACAATGGGGCACAGCACTTAAAATGTTATTTCCACCCGTCGACATGCAGCACACTCAGTGTCCGTGCCGGTGCCTCCTCCTACAGAGAGAACTCTGTGATCACAAACTACAAGACAGAGGTATACATTGCAAACAAAAATAATACAGAACTTTGGCCAAGGTGAAAATTCGGTGTTTTATGGTATTTGTCACCATTACCCCGCGTTTTGTCGCCACTGTTGTGACAGCTGTGACTATATGGACTTGACAGCTGTAACAGCAAACGTATTTACGGTATATTATTAAACAAGTAAACGAAAGCATCCTTCGTTCTGAAAACGCACAATGGGGGACAGCCAGACAGCACAACAAGAAGTTTTTTTTACCGACGACCAGCACACTTGGTGAAAGGTCGTCCTCAGCTGTGCCAGCTGCTTGTGCTGCTGGTGCCGCTCTGTTGCTGCTGTCGTGTGTGTGTAACTCTATGATAACTGCAGCGCCACCTGTCACTGCCGTTTATTTTTCGGTTCTTGGGACATGTCATGTACTCTGTGTTTTGTACCAGGTACGTTTTACCAGTATAAAAAAACGTTTTCCTATTTTTTTAACGTACGTTCGAAGTTCCATGGATGATTTGTTACTTCCTTTCTTCGCGTTTTGCGTTTTCAGTTTTCAGCATATTTTACGTTGCACTACCCTGCTGCTGCTGAGTCATGTGGTGCTGCTATGCTGCCATTGTGTATCGGTAGCTGTTACTCTGTGCTGCTTCACTGTTTGTTGTGCTGCTCTTCTGCTGCTGCTGCTGTGTTGGGCCTGTATGATAACAGTATACTGCTGCTTTGAGGTTGTTTACTGCCGTGTCTCTCTGCCTAGGGTCGTTCCTAACGAACGCAAAAAATCTCGATTCCAGACAAAAAATCACGATTCCTGACATATCGAAATTCTGAAATGTCACGTTTTCAAAAAAAAAAAACGTTTTTTTGTCAGGAATCCTGACATCAATTTTTATCAGAAATTTCAAACTATTCAAAATCACGATCCCTGAAACATGTCATGGTTCGTGAAAATGTCATTTTTTTTGTCTCGATTCCTGACATTTTTTGTGTTCTAACGAACGCAAAAATACACGACTTTAGACAAAAAATCACGATTCCAGACATTTTGAAAGTCTGAAGTGTCACTTATAAAAAATAATCACGTTTTGTTGTCAGGAATTCTGACCTCAATTATTATGGAAAAATTCTAAACTCTTCAAAATAGGATTCCTGACAAACGTCACGATTCGTGAAAATATCACGTTTTTTTGTCACGATTCCTGACATTTTTTGTGTTCGTTAGGAATGACCCTTAGTGCTGGAATTTTGGGCTGCGTGTACGTACGTACTCTACCAGGTCATTGGTTTCTTCAATTAAACCATTTCAAATACGCCAGCTGTGAGTTCGACCAGTCGAATCGCCGATACACATCTTTGCAAGCTGCGTGATACTTCAGCGCGTTGTGTTTTTACCGTACCGTGCTTTGTTTTCGGCTCTCGCTGCTGATATGTATGCACCCGTCAAAACGTTCTACCAGAGTATATATGATACAAGAATGTTACGCTCTGCTGTTGTTGTTGTGGTTGCTGCTGCTGCTACTACCTCGAGTTGTCTACCAGCCACCACGTACCGACGAAAGCAGCGACACGGACTGACGAAAATCTCCTGCGCCGATGATAATAAATCGCCGTGCCCTCTGCTGCCGCAGTGGTAACCCTTATTTCTTGCGTCACCCTGACTATGACCGCTCCGAAGGAAAGCCTTGTATATTATAGTAATAAGAAAGCAGCAGGCACACTGAGGTCAGGTCGTGGTTTACAGGAAAACATTCAAGGAGCCGTCACATTATATTTTATCATATTAACGTAGTCTAGGACGCATTCTCGGTACAGGTACGGTTACTTTCTAAAGTACGAGAATATCATTTTTATTTCGTCCCCCCCTTCTACACCGGCTAGGGCATAACTCAAGCTAACATACTTCAAAACATATGACTACTGCTATAGACTATAGACGGTTCACTTTTGTATTGTAACCAGCACCGGAAGCGCACGGTTTTGCTAATAGCTTTCTTTGTGTATATCAACCGCTGTGATGTACCTGGTACCTCCGAAGGGGAAACTGGTAGAACAACATTAATATCGAGGGACGTCAATGAACTTCACATAACGCAAAAAAAAACACAGAATACACACAAATGCGCGTCTATTCATGCAGCATTCATGTCAGCGTTGGTGCCAATCGAAATGGCCTGGTGCTGCGATTAGCATTTGTTGCTTGTCAGGGTGCGTACACACTAAAAACAAGTAACTGTTGAGACGTTTTATTGTATATCTTTCGAATTGTCATGTAATTATTCGCTGCGATGTCGGGGGGGGGGGTCCACTGGCGTGGTTCGAGAGCCGCGGCATTGGCCGCTGCTTCTCGTTTCCTATCGTACTGCCAGTATCGGAGAGTCCCCCCCCCCCAGTCAACTGGCCCGGGCTCCAGCACAAGCTGGCTCGGACAGCCGAGACCCCCAATGGTAGTAAACCATTGACACACTCATGCTCCTGGTTAGCCCCGAATCGCTACCGGTCAATCGCAAACAATAATATAAAATATAATACGGTGTGGCCAACACCATATATGTGTGGCCGCTCCGTTCCACCAACCTTCGAAAGAAGAAGCGGGCGAATGGGCGGGAGAAGCCACAACAGTAGACTTATTCTCTAGGCCTATCAATCGGCAGCGGGCAGTGTCATGCCGTCCGCTCGTGTTCTTCTGCTATACTTGCGCAGCTATGCACGAGGAGCTAGGGGCACGCGAGAAGAGTGGTGACACATTTTCTCTCCTCCTTGCCTCTGACCATACTAAGCTACGTACGTCCATAGAGCCCATGACTACCAATGGTTAATCCTGTCGTATGTTAATAAAACGGACATCTCACTTGTTCTGTGAACTTAGAGACAAATATATATATTCTGTTTTATTGCATATCTTTCGAATTGTCATGTTATTATTATTGTCTGCGACGTCGAGGGGGGAGCTCCACTAGCGTGGTACGCGAGCCGCGACGTTGGCCGCTGCTTCTCGTGTCCTATCGTACTGGTAGCACCCGTGAGCCCCACCCCCCCCCCAGCCAACTAGCCGGGGCTTCAACACAAGCAGGCTCGGACGACCGGGACGCCCAACGGTAGTAAACCGTTGACATGCAACAACTCCGAGGTCCCGTCGATACCGCGGTGTTCGACCCCGTACAGTACCCTCGCCAGGCTGCCTCTGCTGTATCTTCCCAGTCTCTGCTAGTGCACGCGATATTATACCCGCGTCCTCTGAGTTATCGGGGGTGTATAAGTTCGGAGACTCTGAAGATTTCCATCTAGCTTCGCTCTGCGTCACCCTGTGCGGCACGTCCCCCCCGACCGTCAGCGTAGTGGCTGCGGCACTGCGCAATGAGTGGAGGACGACTTCGCTGGGTCAAGGCCTGCTTCGCTACCATCTAGAGAAGTGACCAGAGGGCTTCCATGTACTTCCACACTAACCTAGTTTCCGTACCGATACGACAAGGGGAGGGCGCATTCCGGCAATGTCGGATACCAGACAGCACCTACACCACGAGAGCGACCGCACCGCCGCCTGCTCTTACCCCGGAACGCGTCCCCCAGGCGTCGTCGCGTGTGCGCACGATACCCGATCACTGTTTGGCTTGGTCACCTTTTGTTTCGCCTCGGACACAACCCGCAATGGTGGTGGCCTGGTGCCACTACAACGAGATCAACCGCCGCCGCCCCCTGTATAACGCCACGTCTCCCCACATCAAGCAATACACGGGGTGCACCATCCCGGTCGGCGAGGCGAACGTTTTGTCCGACCTCGTCACAAGCAAAACCTAGCCCACGGTGAGAGACATTCGAAGACACTGGGTCGCCCGGGCCCCTCGACGAGGCCAGGCCTCGTCCTCCCAACAATATGTCCCGCGAAATACGGTGACGAGCTCGTTTTCTTGCGACTGTACTGTGAAACCCCAGCTGTGAATCTCGCGCTGTCGCTTGTTCGTGCCCTGAATTTGGCCTCGACCCCGTTGGGGGGCGAGACCTGAACCCTTGTTTGTCGGCGGTGGATCCGAAGCGAGTTCCAATCGCGTTCACGTCGTCGCCGATGCTGCCACGCATTGCTGCGATGTCTCACTCCATGTCGCCCACGTCGAGCGTCCAACAAAAACCGCTTGTGGGCAAGAAAGATGGGACTCAGTGGGGTGGCGTGGAAACCGGACCGAACAAAAATTATGGCAAAAACGGCAGCAGTGAGCCCTGTCCTTGCACCAGTCTGGACAAGGGTGGGGAAATCATCGTCCCCGCGCCGGCCCTTTATGGTATTTACGTATCGTTATTAAGGACGAGTGGCGAGTGCCTTCGCATTGGTGTCGGCAACCGGACGTGCACCGGCACGTAATCCAATCGTGGTCGATCGCTCGCTGGCGCCTCTGCACAGAGTTTGATACATGTATGTACCGTGGTTAAGGGACGAGAGGCATGTGTCGGTGCATTGGCACCGGCAACAGGGCATGCACCGGAACGTATTCCAATCGTCGTCCATCACTCGCTGGTGCATTGGCACAGCCGTTGATACATGTATGTATCGTTTTATGGTACACATGTATCGTTGTTATGGGACGAGGCGCAAGTGCCGGTGCATTCGTGCTGCACACGACGTGTATTCCAATCATCGTCGATCACTCGCTGGTGCACTGGCACGGCGGTTGATCATGTCTGTATCGGTTTATGGTACACATGTATCGTTGTTAAGGGACGAGGGGCCAATGCCGGCACATTAGCGCCGGCTACGGGACTTGCACCGGCACGTATTCCAATCATCTTCGATCACTCGCTGGTGCGTCGGCCCAACTGTTGGTACATGTATGTATCGTTTATTGGTACACATGTTTCGTTATTGAGGATCGAGGGCAAGTGCCGGCGCATTGGCACCGGCAACAGGACATGTACCGGCACGTGTATCAATCATCATCGATCACTCGCTGGCGCATTGGCACAGCAGTTAATACAGGTGTGTTTCGTTTTATAGTACACATGTATCGTTATTGAGGGACGACGGGCAAGTGCCGGCGCATTGGTGTCGGGAACAGATCATGCACCGGCACGTATTCCAATCATCGTCCGTCACTCGCTGGTGCGTCGGCCCAACGGTTGGTACATGTATGTATCGTTTGATGGTACACATGTATAGTTATTGAGGGACGAGGCGCAGGTGCCGATGCATTGGTGCCGGCATTAGGACATGCACCGGCACTACTTTCAATCATCGTCGGTCTGTCGCTGATGTATTGGCACATCGGTTGGTACATGTATGTACCGTTTTATTGTACTCGTGTATCGTTATTAAGGGACGAGGGGCAAGTGCCGGCGCATTGGCGCGACGGCAACAGTACATGCACCGGCACGTTTTCCAATCATCGTCGATCACTCGCTGGTGTATCGGCACAGCGATTAGTACATGTATCTATCGTTGTATGGTACACTTGTAGCGTTATTAAGGGCGAGTGTCAAGTGCCGGCGCATTGGCGCTGGCAACAGGACATGCACCAGCACGAATTCGAATCGTCGTCGGTCACTCGTTGGTGCATTGGCACAACGGTTGGAAAATTTATGTATCGTTTTACGGTACAAATGTAGCAAGTGCCGGTGCATTGGCGTCGGCAACAGAACATGCACCGGCACGTATTCCAATCGTCGTCGATTGCTAACAGGTGCCTCGGCCCAGCGTTTGGTACATGTATGTATCTTTTTATGGTACCCATGTATCGTTATTATGGGACGAGGCGCAAGCACTGGTGCATTGGCGCCGGCAACAGGACATGCATCGGCACGTATCCCAATCATCGTCGATAGTTAGCTGTTGAACCGGCACAGCGTTTGGTACACATTTGGATCATTGGTGATACATATGTATCCTTATTCGGGACGAGGGGCTATTGAAAAGCGCATTGGCGCCCGCAACGGAGCATGCACCGGCACAGATTCCAACCAACGTCAACCGCTTACAGTCATTTAAGGACGAAGCATCCGCGTTGGCGGATTGACGCCGGTATCGGGACATGTACCGGCACATATCCCAATCGACATCGACCGCTTACCTTGGGGGCGAGGGGTAAGCGCCAGCGCATTGGCGCCGGCAACGGGATATGCAACAGTACACATTCCGAAGAACGTCGACCGCTAGCTGGTGCACCGGCATGGCATTTGTTTTGGTGGTACATATATGTTATAATTTTGGTACGCATGTATCGTTGTAGAGAGACGAAGGGTAAGTACCGACGTGCCTGCTGCTCATGCATTGTTTATACCGCGAGCCTTATACGGCGTAGAAACGAGCAACGCTGTTCATGCATCTTGCACGCCTATCCACAAGCATCATCGATGGGCCAAATCAAACTAACCCGGGGTAAAAATTAAACAAAACCTCGCGGGGAAAAAAAAAATGGAATTAGCCGTAACGACGATACGAGTTGATAGTACGAGTGCTCGCGGGTAAATGTCATGAATTGGTGTGCCCCGCTGTCGCCACAGCGTTGCACAACATAAACAATTTAACGGATGCGAGACATTATCTGCTCTGGCAAAGGCTCTATGCGTGAGAGTGTTATTATCCTACTGCATATTCATTGTGTAAACCACGGATATTATACGGCGTAAGAATATCTATGTTGTTTGCGCATGTATGCACGCCTACGTACAGGTATCATCGATGGTGTGACCGACCTGAACCCGCGGGAAATGATCAAACAATAAAACTCACGGGAACGCAAAAAGAGTTAGCCGCACCGACGATACGAGTTGACACGCGGCCGTAGCACGGCATAGGGCGAGAGCTGACTTCACTCATGGTATAACGGGTTTCTGTGCACGGCCTACTCAGTTCTGCACACATGATACAAATCCCCCTGCCAGCACCAATAATGGGTCTACAAGCGAACCTATTAGGCAAAAAAATTGATCTACCGATCCCATGCGTGGACAGTACACACACATTGATACATGACGCTGTGCGCCATTACAGCGCTCCTGCTTACCCTTAACCATGGTCGTTGACGATAGTAATCGACAACTAGTAACGTGCGACAGCATGTACACAGGTTATATCGGCATATCGATAAATTCATCCGAGGGACGACACAAGTTGATAGCAGCACTGGGCGGTGCGCCACGTGTGTCGCATTATCACCCCCCTCCCCTGCTCTCTAGAGCAGTGTACTGGTACCGGTAATCGTTACGGGCACTGAAGAAAATCTTATTCTGGGGATCTTATTCTGAGGCAGGCTCATATTAGGTAGGGCAGGGCGTGTCTTGCACTAATTCAGAAAAACAACTGGCAAGTGTCGATGTATTCGTCCGACGTCGAGCCTGAAGTTCATAGCTCTCAAGTTCTTAAGTGTTGACACGTATATAAATACAATCAAACTTACGTCTGGAGTGGTCGCTAGGAACGGCCCAGGCAGGCTGGCTTAAATACACTTATTAGCACGGCTAGCCCAAGCGGCCTGGCTCTCTAGCGCCAGTAGCTGACAGCAGGCAACGATGCACAGCACGACTAGCCTGCAGCAGGCGGGCTTCCACAGCCAGCATCGGAGGTGGCGTACGCACGGCACTGCAAGTGTACAGGCCGTACTTTTTGTCAGCAATGAATGACAGCAAACGTATGGGATGCATACCTTCAAGCATGGCTTGATATTGGCAGCGCCACAGCGCCACAGGAATACCAGAACACGGCGGTTGGGGGAAAGGTCCTGCTCTTGCTCTGCCCCCCTGCTGCTGCTGCTACCGCTGCTCTGCCGCTGTACGAGTGAGTGTGTAGCTGCCTGTTGCTTTACTGCTGTGGTGCGCGCGTGCTTGTTCACACCAGTAGTATGCTATTCGCATGGGGCTCCCAATAGTGCCGGTATGCACCAGCCCAATATACCGGCACTAAATAGGACACCCGCACTATTGGAATAGGGTTGCCATACATAGTTACTATCATTAGGAGTTCCAATCGTACCAAGCGATTTTACCGACATTATAGAGAGCAACGGCAATATTCAACAGGCACTATAGATAGCCCGAACTTGATCAGGATTGCCAGCAAACGTATACATACCTTCAAGCAAAACAACTCGAATTTAGACAACACAAGACAGCATCACAAGGATACAAGAATACGGCTGAAACGGCAAAGATCCTGCTCTGCTCTGCTATGCCTTCCTCCTGCTGCTGCTACTGCTCTGCTGTTGTACGAATGTGTCCGTGACTGACTGCCACTCCGATGTGATCTGGGTGTGTGTTTTGCATTATTTGCTCTTTGTTTTTAGGGTCATTCCTAACGAACACAAAAAATGTCTAGAATCGTGACAAAAAAACGCCACAATAATCAAGACATTTGTCAGGAATCCTGACTTTGAATAGTTTTGAAAAATTCCATAAAAATTGATGTCAGGATTCCTGACAAAAAAACGTGATTTTTTTTTAAACGTGACATTTCATAATTTCAAAATGTCAGGAATCGTGATGTTTTGCGTTCGTTAGGGACGGCCCTTAGTCGGGTACCACTGCTGCATACCCGTAGTCTGTCTACATGGGGCTCCCAATAGTGCAGGTATGTGCCAGCCCAATATACCGGCACAATTCAGGACACCAGCACTATTGGAATAGGGTTGCCATACATAGTTTCTACAAGATTTCCCTTCGGAGGCGTGTTGCAATAATAACGAGGAGGGCGACGCAAGAAATAAGGCCCAAATCAAACAGACTGAATACTCGAGTATCTATGATGTATATTTTGTATTTTTGGCTCGTGTAAGACACGGCGTTCACTATAACGCTGAGGACCTGCTGTGTTAATAATGGGGTGGTTACATAAAAAACTAAAACTGTGAGTAGAAGAGCCGGCGGAAGCAATATAAAGCACCAAGATAGCACAGCACACTCAGTTCCTGTTATAGGTAGACCACACAGCAGCAGCAGCAAGGCAGCAGTGCCGAAAATAATGTAAAAAGCTACGAATAAAGCACTCATACCGTTTGCGCCGATGGAGCGGGAACGTACTACTCCTATTATAGCTATCATATCGTACAGCTACTACTACGTACGTACGTACGTAGGTACAACAGCAACAAAGGCAGTCTGGCTAGAGCAAAAAACAGCAGCAGTCATGACAGCTACAAACGAAACGAAGAGGCACAAAAAAAACGACCAACTCTTGTATCTTGTATGATACGGCCAAACATTTTGACAAATAATACAAACTAACATGTATCCTATCATACATACAGTCGATACGGTCGTGTCCCGCGGCCAGCACTATAGAGGGACCCCTATTGTAGGGTACGAGTATACTGGTAAAACACCAACAACACAAAAATAACACACACACAGCAAAGCAGCACCCCGTTACAGAGACGATACAGCAGCAGAGCAGCAGCAGGCAGAGCGCAGCAGGACCTTTCGCCTAGCCCCCGTATTCTTCTCTTCCTGTGTTGCTGTCTTGCTCTATCCTCGTGTCGAGTTTCGAAAGGAAAGATGTGAGCTTGCTCTACGTAGAACCTGTTGGTACGTACGTTTCCTGACACACACATCTGTCAGTGATGGATGATTGATGACGAAGTACGCGCTAGTCGTGTCGTGCGTATGTCACCTCAGATGCCGACGCTAGAAGCCTCGTGCTGTGCATCGTCGCCTCCTGTCAGCTACTGGCGTTAGAGAGCCAGCCCGCCCGGGCTAGCCGTGCTAAAATGTGTAATTAAGCCAGCCTGCCTGGGGTTGTCGTAGCGGTCAGCAAATTCAAAATTATACTTGTGTTTATATGGTGCAACCGAAACGATTATAAAGCGGTCGCCTCTCACAACTACGCGTTAAGTTACAGCCAAGTGCTAAGATAGGCGTGGCATGTTTCGGCCAAACCATTTCTGACTGGCGGTGCTTCTCAACCGAGAACTACCCAATATAGTTACAATATCAGTTTGTTTTAAATACACTGTGTATACATGTGTTATAGATACAGATACGATATTGTTGGCGGTGTGCCCTGAGCGCTCCTCAGCTTTTCTTAGACGTATTGTTTTGCATTTTTCGTGCCAGCGCGCGATGAGGTCGATTCGGTCCGAAACTCCATCATCGTGCTCGCCTACCCCGTCTGTACAGGCTGTGCCGGGGGCGGCCTTGGCTGTGCTCTTGCCGTGTCGCGATGGGGCGTGCTGTACTCGTTTTCTTCTGGGCGGGGCGAACTGTTGTTTTTGGTCCGATCCCCCTGTACCCCCGAGATTGTGCAGCTTCATTGGCACTGTAAAATATTTTAATGAGGCGCGCGAGCGCGAAGCGCGAGCCTTTTTTTCTTGGTTTTCCAAGGAAAAAACGCCTCTTCATAACGGGTCGTACGAGCGTAGGGTGCCAAAATTATAGTTTCTCTGTTTGTGTGTGTGTGTGTGTGTGTG
>JAYJMJ010081206.1:0-19435 GCA_036873875.1 Laminaria ephemera | reverse complement strand
CCTGAAATCCTTTTTTCAAAACATAGATTGATAAGGAATCATATAATAGATTGTGTTTATAGATCTTTTTAGACAGTTTGTTTAAATGAGGTTTTATTTTCATTTTTTCTTTATTCGATAAATTGGTACTGAATTGTTTTAAGCTGTATTCTAACTCTTTAAATGTAGTGTTGCATTTTTTTAAGACAGCGCTGTTTCCGTTTTCATAGAATATGGGATTGATGACTTCATAGCTAAAGAAATCTTTTTCCAATCCATTAATAGATCCCATATAAAAAGTAAGCTGGGTCAAAGACTCTAACTGAAACTCCTTTTTATGATTCAATGAATTTATCTTGTAGTTACTAATGATGATTATCAATACACTGAGAATTGATAGAACTGATACCATTAATATTTTGTACTGAATTTGTTTTCTCTTTTTCATTATAGTAAGAGCAATTAGCTGGTAAAAATCTATGAATCCAAGCACCTAGGCTATATTTTAGGGTTAATTGGATCGAATTTATTTTATATAATATAGGCTTGATAATTGGTTAACGTTTGATTAATCTTTCACCGATGTTTTCTGATCATGACTATTAGATATAAGTTTATTGATAGCAGATATAAAATAAACCTACCTTTGTAAAAAAAGTAATATGTCGTTTCGCTCATTGGGTTTATCAAAAGAATTATTGTTAGGTGTAGAAAGCTGTAATTTCAAAGAGTTATACCCTATCCAAAAAGAAGCCATTCCACATTTGTTAAAATCAAAGGATTTTTTGGGAATAGCTCCTACAGGTTCTGGCAAAACAGTGGCTTATGCTTTACCGATCATTCAGCAGATGCTCGATAAAAATACTTCTAATAATAGAGCCATAGATGCATTGGTACTTGTACCGACAAGAGAATTGGCGATACAAGTAGAAGAGGTTTTTAAAGCCTTATGTGTAGGATTTAATTCTGTGAAAACAATGGCAGTATATGGTGGTGTATCTATTAACCCTCAAATGAAACGTTTGATAGGTACAAATATTCTGATTGCCACACCAGGAAGATTGATTGATCTAGAATCTAAAAATGCTTTGCAACTATCATCTGTAAATCAGTTGGTTTTAGATGAAGCAGATCAAATGCTGAGCTTAGGATTTAAAGAAGAGGTAGATAGTATTTTGAGGCTTGTACCTTTCAAAAAACAAACGATGCTTTTTTCTGCTACTGTAGGAGATTCTGTACAGAAATTAATAGATCGTGTACTTGTAGATCCCAAAGTTGTTCAACTAAATAGAGAGGTCGTCACTCCAGATCTTATTAATCAAAAAGCTTATTCGGTAAAGCTGGAGAATAAGGGTCCATTATTACGTCATTTAATAAAAAATGGGAATTGGCAGCAAGTATTGGTATTTGTATCATCTACCCGTACAGCCGATAATGTGGTTCAGAAGTTAAATAAGAATGGTTTTAATGCCATGGCCTTACATAGTAAAAAAAGTCAAGGTGCTAGAACAGATGCACTTACAAAATTTAAAGCCAATAAATTACAAGTATTGGTAGCTACAGACCTAGCAGCCAGAGGAATAGATATTAAATTATTACCATTTGTAGTAAATTATGAGTTACCTCGTTCGCCACAAGATTATGTTCATCGTATTGGTCGTACAGGTAGAGCAGAATCAGAAGGAATAGCACTATCGTTTGTAACAGAGGAAGATGCACATCATTTCAAAATCATCCAGAAAAAGATGAAAAAGCAAGTAGAAATGGAACTAGGAGATATATTATTAGGTTAATAATGTCTCAGCCAATATATTTCAAAAATAATTGGCACGATATTATCACTTTGTAAAATACATCGAGTAAATTGTATATTATTGAATAACTGAATTATGAAAAAGATATTAGGCTTAGCAGCATTGTTACTTTTGGGGGGTGGATATTATTACTCTCAACAATCTAATAATAAACCAGAAGAGCTAATTGAAACTACGGCTATTTCTGTTTCTGAAGACGAAGAATATAAAGCAAGTATTCCTGGATGGACAGTAGGAATAGACAAAGTATTTGCAGAATCTCAAAAAACAGGTAAGCCAATTATGGCAAATTTTACTGGTAGTGATTGGTGTGGATGGTGTCACAGATTAAGAGCTAGTGTTTTTGACACAGAAGAATTTAAAACATGGGCTGCAGAAAATGTAATCCTTTATGAAGTAGATTTTCCTAAAAGAACAGAAATTCCTGCAAAAATTAAACAAGAAAATGCAGTCCTAGGTCAGCAACTGGGTGTAAGAGGATATCCAACAGTATGGATAATAGATGCAAAAAAAATAGATGGGAAATTTAATCTTAGTGCTTTAGGTAGTTTAAGTTATGATGCCTCTGCTACTTCATTTATTAAGAAAGCAGATGGAATAATCTCTAAGAGAAAGTAATTATATCAATAAATATATTTTTGGGAAAGGCTAGCAGTTTACTGCTAGCCTTTTTTTGTTTTTTAGCACGAAACATAAAAGTTGTCGTCTTGTAATTATAGGACTATAAACAAGATTGAAATGAAACAAAATTACTTATCAGCAAAGAGGCTCTCTATATGGATGAGACTTTCTAAAAAATGGAATAAACTCTATAACAAAGTACAGGAAACCACTAATCTTAAAAGCCTTAAAAAACTCAATAACTTGAGTCTGTTATTAGGTGTAAAACGCAAAATAGCATTGACAGCACTAGCTGGTGTGGTGACTTTGGGTGTACAGGCACAAGGACCTTTTGAACATGTCTTTTATGGAGATGGTCAAATAATCCTAAATTTAGGGATAGACAATTACTCAGTCCCAGTATTTGAAGATATAGATGGCGATGGCGATCAAGATTTGGTAGTAGGAGAATATGATGGCACATTAAAATATTATACCAATAATAATAAAGTATTTACAGAGCAAACAGGTACAGAAAGTCCTTTTACTGGCATAGATGTAGGAAACAATTCATCTCCAGTATTTGAAGATATAGACGGTGATGGTGATCAAGATTTGGTAATAGGAGAAAGACTGGGTACCATAAAGTATTATACCAATGCGAATAATGTATTTACAGAACAAACAGGTACAGACAATCCTTTTAGAGGGATAAATGTGATTAACTCTTCTGCTCCAGTATTTGCTGATTTAGATGGTGATGGCGATCAAGATTTGGTAGTAGGAGAAAGACAGGGCATATTAAGATATTATACCAATGCGAATAATGTATTTACAGAACAGACTGACACAGACAATCCTTTTAATGGGATAGATGTTGGTTATTATTCATTCCCAGTATTTGAAGATATAGATGGCGATGGTGATCAAGATTTGATAGTAGGAAATAATGATGGGAAATTAAATTATTATACCAATAGTAATAAAGTATTTACAGAGCAAACCGGTGCAGACAGTCCTTTTACTGGCATAGATGTAGGAAACAATTCATCTCCAGTATTTGAAGATATAGACGGTGATGGCGACCTAGATTTGGTAATAGGAAAATATTATGGCACAATAAAGTATTATACTAATGCGAATAATGTATTTACAGAGCAAACTGGTACAGACAATCCTTTTAATAGTATAGATGTAGGTTACATTTCTTCTCCAGTATTTGCTGATATAGATGGTGATGGTGATCAAGATTTGGCAATCGGAGAATTCTCTAGCACATTAAAGTATTATACTAATTCTAATAAAATACTTACAGAGCAAACTGGTACAGATAATCCGTTTGGTAGTACAGATGTAGTTCGCTCTCCTTCTCCAGCCTTTGCAGATATAGATGGAGATGGCGATCAAGATTTGCTAATAGGGGAATTACAAGGTACATTGAACTATTATACCAATTCGAATAATGTATTTGCGGAGGAAACCGGTATGGACAATCCTTTTAATGGCATAGATGTAGGAAACAATTGTTCTCCAGCCTTTGCAGATATAGATGGCGATGGCGATCAAGATTTGGTAATAGGAAATAATGATGGCACATTGAAGTACTATACTAATACTAATAAAGTATTTACAGAGCAAACTGGTACGGACAATATTTTTAATGGCATAGATGTAGGATCTTTTTCATCTCCAGTATTTGCAGATATAGACGGCGATGGTGATCAAGATTTGGTAATAGGAGAATACCATGGCACATTAAAGTATTATACCAATATTAATAAAGTATTTACAGAGCAAACCGGAGCGGACAATCCTTTTAATGGTATAGTTTTAGGACCTTTTCTATCCCCAGTATTTGCAGATATAGACGGCGATGGTGATCAAGATTTGTTTGTAGGTACTCAATCTGGTATGATTGTAGAATATAGAAATGATCAGATAATAAATGGATTGTTTACTACTGTGTCAAAAGAGTCTCTGAACATCTATCCAAACCCAGCTTCTTCTATTATCTATACAGAAGAAGGTCAATTAAACATTGTGGATGCACTGGGCAATCAAGTATTAAGCACAGAATCTGAAGGTAAAGTAGATGTTTCTAATTTAGAATCTGGAGTTTATATCGTTATTCAGAATGGAAAGAGAACGAAGCTGATTATTGAGTAAACTCTGTTTGGAACAGAAGTTTATTAGATAAACTATACACTAACACCTCCTTTATAATTTGAGGAGGTGCTTTTTAGCATTTGAGATGTTTCCCAAAACGATCGAAATACTGTTTTTTAAAATATGTAGTATTATTTATACCCACTTGTAATGCAAGTGATTTAATAGGTGTATCTCCATCTAGTTCTAAGATCTTTCTAACCTTTTGTAACCTTACCTCTTTCACAAATTCTATAGGACTTAACCCTGTTTCTGATTTCACCTTTCTATATAAAGAACTTGTAGATAAAGCAAACTCTTGTTTTATAACCTCTAAGGTAAATGACTGGTTAGAACAATTGCCTTCTATGAAACTAGATAATTCATTCAAGAATTTATTTTTAGGTATTTCCAGTTCTTTACTATCTCGCTTTGCTTCATTATCAGATAAATAAGCAAGCCGTTCTTTATTATTTTTAAGCGCATTTTCTGTTCTTACTAGTAACTCTTCAGGGTTAAATGGTTTTATTAAATAGTCATCTATGCCTAGTCTTAAGGTTTTCAACTTAGCCTCAGTATCTGCTCTAGCAGTAAGAACTATTACAGGTATATTTAGATCCTTCTTTTTAAGATGCTGTATAAATTCATAACCATCCATTTTGGGCATCATGTAATCTGTAACCACAAAATCTATTTTGTTTTTATCTATTACCTCCAATGCCTCTATTCCGTTACCAGCTTCTAATACGTTATAATCAGTAAGAAGAGATGAAATGTATGTTCTCATTTCTGGGTGATCTTCTACTACTAATATTGTTGCGTTTTTATTGTTGGTTGGAATAGTGAACGAGCTATTTTCGGCCGTTTTCTTTATTTCTACTTTTTTAGATGAATCACTTATGACTGCTGGTAATTTTATTTTAAACGATGTACCAGTACCCAATATACTTTGTACTTCTATAGTGCCACTGTGTTGTTCTATAATACTTTTAGCAAAAGACAAACCTACACCAGTACCTCCTGCTCTATTTACATCATTATCTACTTGATAGAATTCTGAAAACACTTTTTCTAATTCAGATTTTGCTATACCTATTCCTGTATCTTCTATTGTTAGAATCAATTCATTATTACTATAGGTTGTAGAAATAGTTACATATCCTTTTTCTGTAAATTTCAACGCATTTAGTAGAATGTTATTTAACGCTCTTTCAAAATATACGAGATCTATATTTACATCAATTATATCATCCTTTAGAACCAAATTTAAATCCAGTTCTTTATTATTAAATGAATATATAAATGATTGAAATACATTATTTAAAACCGAATTAATATCCAGTTTTTCTTTAACTATTTTTAATGTATCTGTATGTACTTTTGATAGATCAAGTATATCATCTACAATCTGTTTCATTTTATCAGATTGATTTATTATACCTGTAGTAAGTTTAGTCTTTTTATCTTTCTCTATTTGGTTTGCCAACCCATTTATTAAGGTAAGGGGTGTTCTCAGTTCGTGAGCGATATTTATAAAAAATCGATTTTTAAAATCACTTAGTTCATCTAGCTTCTTTTTCTGTAATTCTATAAGTTCTTTGTCTTTTTCAGCTTTTAGTTTTTGTTTATTCAATGACTGTTCCGATTTTTTATTTACACCATCTACGTCTTTGACAAGGAAGAAAAGAAAGACAAAGATGATTTTAAGACTAAATATTTTATGTATTTCCGACTCTATCCCTGTAAAGTCTGGAAGAATTATGAATGCACCAAATGCAACAGAAAAAATAAGATGCTGTACCCATGACCTGTCAATAAAAAAAACACTAAATGGCCCAAGTATAATTAAAAACAATCCAACATTTTTTCCTGGCATAATAAAAAATGAATTGCTAATTATACTTACACAAAGTGCAAATGTTATAAGATATCTAGCTAGGTTATGATGACCTTTTAAATCAACCAAAAAAATGGAAAAGATAACCAGAAATGTAACAACACTAATCCATAGTTGTGAAGGATCATATGTGCCAGAAGCCACACTTTTTATAGTTAAAATTAATGAAATAGATGCCCAAGTTACACAGGCCATTCTTAGAAGTCTTCTTTTTTTGGTTTCTGTACTTACTTCTCTATTTATTAGTTCTTTTACCTTCTGAAATAGCATAAATGGCCTTTTGTGTTTAGTGAATCTAGTGACTTTTGAACGATTTGTAAGCTTTCTGAACGATTTAAACAACTTTTGAACGATCTGTAAACCGATTGATTGATTCGAAATAATTTAATCTTTTACATTTATTAAAAAATCTAGAAAGCATGAAAAAAACACTACTCTTTTTAGTAATTATATTATCGGCTATTTCGTCTCTCAAAATGACCAGAGAACTAAGCTGACTAAAGAATAAGCAACAGTATATAAAACTAAACATATAACACTATGAAACAACATTACATATCAGCAAAAAAACTGTCTCTATGGATGAGACTCACAAAAAAATGGAGATCTCTTTATTCCAAAGTTCAAGAAACGACAAATCTTAAGAGTCTTAGTAAACTTAATAATTTGAGTTTGCTTTTAGGTGTAAAACGTAAGATTGCCTTGACGGCTTTGGCAGGCGTGGTCACGTTAGGTGCTCAAGCTCAAATTAATTTCGAACAAGTTGGTTTTAATCATGGTCAAATTTTTCCCACCCTAGGAATAAACGGTGGTGCTAGACCAGTATTTGTAGATTTAGATAACGACGGAGATCAAGACATGGTGATCGGTGATACGTATGGTAATGTTAACTATTATACAAATGAAAACAATGTATTTACGCAACAGTTAAATGAAGATAATCCATTTAACAATATAGCGCCAGACACCTATTGGGCAACACCTACTTTTGTAGATTTGGACAATGACGGCGATCAAGATTTAGTTTTAGGATTAAGAAATGAACTTAGGTATTTCACAAATGATGACCTTGTTTTTAGTCCTCAAGAAGGAACAGCAAATAATCCTTTTGAGATTTTAAGCTTCCAGAACCAAGTTCACACACCAGCATTTAGTGATGTAGATGGTGACAACGACCTTGATTTACTTATAGGTAATAACAGTGGAACATTACAATATTTCACCAATGTAGATAATGTATTTACAGAGCAAACAGGAACAGATAATCCATTTGATGGGGTAGATGTAGGGTCTTATGCTGCACCTACATTTGATGATCTTGATGGTGATAATGACGAAGATTTAATTATAGGAGCTCTTAATGGCGATGCTTATTATTTTGAAAAAACAGCTAATAGCGTTTTTGTTCAACAAACAGGAACAGATAATCCATTACATGTAATAGATCAAGATAATGGCTCAGGGCAAGCTGCTATACCTGCATTAGTTGATTTTGATGGTGATAACGATTTAGATGTCGTGATAGGTGTCAATAGTGGAGAACTAGAATATTACCAAAATGATAATGGAGATTTTACTGCCGACAATACAGTCAATGATATATTTATAGAAAGCCTGAATTTAGGTGACTACTTAGACCCAGTTTTTGTAGACCTTGATGAGGATGGTGATTTGGATTTAGTAGGTGGAACTTTGGATGGAACTTTTTCTTACTTCAAAAACACTGACAATGATTTTGTAGAGCAATTTGATACAGACAATCCATTTGATGGATTAGATGTAGGACGTTATTCTACACCTACTTTTACAGATTTAGATGATGATGGAGATTTAGATTTGGTTTCTGGTGAATCTGAAGGTAGTATAAAATATTACCAAAATACAGGAGGAGTCTTTGAAGAACAAACAGGTGTAAACAACCCTCTTGACGATATACAAATAGATTATAATTCTTACCCTGAGTTTATAGATCTAGATGGAGATGATGATTTGGACTTAGTATTGGGATCTAAATGGGATGATTTCAAATATTATACAAACGACGCTAATGTATTTACAGAGCAAATAGGAGCAAATAATCCATTTAGTGTTTCTACTATAGGCTATAGTTCAAACCCTGCTTTTGCAGATTTAGATCAAGATGGTGATCTAGATTTATTATTTGGTGATTATTATGGTGAGCTTTTCTACTATACAAACGAAGACCAGGTGTTTACTGAGCAAACAGGTAATGCAAACCCTTTTAATGAAGTGGATTTTGGATATGGACCTGCACCAACATTTGCAGATATAGATGGGGATGGGGATTTAGATGTGTTTGTGGGTAATAATTATGGAGCCTTAATTCAGTTTAGAAACTCAAGACTTGAGCCTACAGGATTGTTAGATTTTACTGCTCTCGAAGAATCATTAAACCTATACCCAAACCCAGCTTCAGATTTAATAAACACAGAAGAAGGTCAATTAGAAATATTTGATGCTATAGGGAATTATGTATTAAGCATAGAGTCTAATGGTACAGTAGATGTTTCTGGTTTAGAATCTGGAATCTATTTTGTGTCACAAAACAGTAAAAGAACAAAGTTGATTATAGAATAAATCAATATGGGCTTGTGGTAAATGCAAGCCCATTTTTTTCATTAAGTAACAAAATAACACTATGAAACAACATTACATATCAGCAAAGAAATTGTCTCTATGGATGAGACTCATAAAGAGATGGCAGAATCTTTATACTAACATAAAAGAAACATCTAATCTTAAAAAACTAACTAAACTAAATAGTTTGAGTTTAGTTTTGGGCGTAAAACGCAAGATTGCTCTTACGGCTTTAGCAGGGATGGTAACATTAGGAGCTCAAGCCCAGTTAACATCTTTTAAGCATACAACAGAATTTAATTTAACTACAGTAGGAGGAGGTATAAGTGCTCCTGCTTTTGGAGATTTAGATGGAGACGGTGATCAAGACATGATCTCTGGAGAAAGATGGGGTAATTTCTATTATGTAGAAAACATTGGCGATAATACAAATCCTATATTTGATGAACCATCTAAAAATGCGCTAGGCTTACAAACTCTTGCTCCTCTTGTATACAGCTCCCCTACTTTAGTAGATTTAGACAATGACGGAGATTTGGACTTGATCTCTGGAGCTAATGATAGTACGTTTTATTATTTTGAAAATACGGGAACTGCAAGTGTACCTAGCTTCTCTGCCCCTGTAGCAAATCCATTTAATATCACCAACGAAGACGCAAAGTCTCAAGGGAGATTTGCAGATTTGGATGGCGATGGTCTTTTAGATTTTCTAACAACAGGAGCCTCTGGAAATTTTCATTACTTCAAAAACATAGGTACCGCTACAGATCCTGATTTTGAAGCTTCACAATTAAACCCATTTGATCTCACAAAATTCGGACTAAATATCACCTTAACTTTAGGAGACGTAGATGAAGATGGAGATTTAGATCTTTTTGCCGGTGAGAACAGAGATTTCTTAAACTATTACGAAAATACTGGAACCACCACAGACCCAGTATTTGCTACACCTACTAGAAACGTATTTAACCTTACTTCTCTTGGGAGCAGAAAAACACCTTATTTAGTAGACTTAGATGGTGACACAGATTTAGACTTAATTACGGGGGATGCAACAGGCACTTTTTTCTTTGAAGAAAACACTTTAGCACAACAGAAACAAGAACTCGTTTTAAGAGAAGCACGTCTTGGCGCCACAGACCCTGCCCCCTTCTTTGAAATAGGCTTGATGAATGAATTTGGTATTAAACCACTAGAAAACTCAAATCACCAAACAATGTACCCAGCGGTAGGGGATTTAGATGGAGACGGAGACCTAGATCTATTATCTTATACTTCTGGCTCAACTAGTAAATATGAATATTTCGAAAATATAGGTTCGAAATCTAACCCTAATTTCACTGTTGGTGTAGAAAACCCATTTTCTTTAGACAATACAAGCAACCCTGTTTTCCCAGAGTTGATAGACATAGATAATGATGGAGATTTAGACCTATTTACCGCTTCATGGTCTGGCAATTTTCTATTTAAAGAAAATACTGGTACCTCTATTGCTCCTGATTTTTCGTCTGCTATAGTAGCTAATCCATTTGAATTAACTTCTGTTGATAATATTTTTGAAATGGATTTTGCAGATTTAGATAACGATGGAGATCTAGACATACTAGTTGGAGACTATTATGGGAATTTTTACTATTTTAAAAACACAGGAAAAGGAGATGCTCCAGCATTTGAACCTTTAGTAGCCAATGATTTTAACATCCCTCAAGAAGGGAATTACTACAATAGTGTTTCTCTAAAAGATATAGATAAAGATGGGGATTTTGACCTATTTACTACCGATTATGATGACAATGAAACCTATTATGAAAATATAGGAACTAAGGCTACCCCAGATTTCGCTAGAAATTACAATTCTGGGTTTTCTATGCCTACTTTATCAGGTTACAATGGTACTGTACTAGCAGATTTAGATAACGATGGTGATTTAGATGTTTTTATCGGTGGAAATAATACACTGTTGTACATAGAAAACACAAGTGATTTCATAGTTTCTACGGACACTACACCTACTACACCACTTACTACAGGTATTTTTGATAAATTAACAAAGCAGAAGACCGCATCTTTTACTCGTTTAATCCATAAAGGAGAAACGTTACGCTTTGGAGAAACACTGACTTCTGTTTCTATATTGAATACTCAAGGAGTAGAATTATTAACAACAGATCAATTATCGCAATTTAACACAAGTCAATTGCAACCTGGAGTTTACTTTATTCATTCTGCACAAGGAGTAAAAAGATTTACAGTAATAGATTAAAGAAAAAATTATTAGGTATAGGGCTTGTCTTAGTATGAGCCCTTTTATCAAAATTCCTTTAGTATGAAATATAATTAGATGCTGAAATTTAATTTCAGCACTCTAGACTAAGGAATAAAAAGGTTTACAACAATAGATTAAAAAAAAGAAAATGAAAAAAATAATTACAACATTATCACTACTAGTCTTATCCTATTTTGTATTAGCTCAAACTGTAGAACCAAACCTTTTGGTACACCATGCATTTGACTCTACTTATTTATCTGAAGCAGAAATATTAGCTCTTGGCAACAACTCAAGTGGCCCTAAACATTCGGTTTATTTAGACGGTAGCCCTGCCGAATTACCTACTGTAACAGGTAATTATTCAGATGAAATGACTATTAGTTTTTGGGCGAAGCCAAGCTCTAGCATGACTTCAGGAGTTAATCATACACTTTTCTCTCAAAGATCTGGTTGTAACCATAATCATCAGTTTGAGGTTCTGTTAAAACCAGGTACAAATGAGATGACTTTCTTAACTAGAACAATTCGTAATGGTGAGGATAAGGGAATGTCCTTTAGCCTAACGTACACCCCAGACGTTTGGAAAAAATATACGTTTACATATGATGACACTGGAGGACTAGGAGGTTCATATCCAGCTAAGGGTTATGCTTATATAAATGGCGTATGGGCTAATAATAATTCTTCACAAAATGTAGATAAAGATGGTTTCCCTAATACCAGTACCAATATAAATTCATTCACTGGGGGAACACTAAGAGTATCTTCTTCTGTTTGTTCTTCATCTAACGGGTATGTAGGCGGCATTAGAGATTTGAATATTATTCCACGCAGATAAAGAACACATTTATCTACAATGCTTACCAAACAAACAATGATGCTCAATATAATCCTGACTACACTGCATACCTACCTGAGACAGGTTTTATAGATAGATCTACAACAAGTACACCGCAAACGGCATTAATGTTAACAGGCCAAGTCAGGTATTTGGGAACTCCTGCTATATCTACAACTGCTGGCGAAGGTTATACTTTTAGTGTTTGGTTAAAGCCAGATGTGGGAATCTCTGGTCATAAAATAATTTTTGGTAAACGTTCTGTTTGTTCTAATGTTAATAGCTTTCAAATAATTTGTAGATCAAGTGAGGATAAAATTCAGGCTGTCTTTAGAACTAATGCTTCAATAACAGCTAGTCACATGATAGATTATACTCCTGGCGTATGGCAACAAATCGTGTTTACAGTAGATTTATCTACTAGTACAATAAGCGGATACAATAATGGAGCCTTCACTTCTGATGCATCAATTAACGTAAATGCAATTACGCTAGATTATACTGGTGAGTTAGAATTGGCAAAAGATGTTTGCAATTTCGACTCATACACAGGTGGTATTGACGAACTTAAAATTTATAGTGTTCCCCTTACTGCTACACAAGTGACCGAGGGGTATAGTAATAGTATAGTTACTAATGTATTTGACATGGTGACTAATGATAAAGTTTTAGCTATCTATCCTAATCCAGCAACCTCTACCATCTACGTAGCAGAGGGTGAAGTACAAATTTTTGACCAACTAGGTGAACTCTTATTTTCTGAGACAAGCAATGGTCAAATAGACGTTTCTAGCTTAGATTCTGGAATCTATTTTGTGACTCAAAACGGTAAAAGAAGTAAACTAATTAAAGAATAATAATCCACAAAAATCAGATAATAAATTCTCAATAGATTTCAAGGTTCTAACACAAAGTAAACAACAAGATAAATCAATTAACAATAGTTATAAAAGCATGAAAGTACGTATCATAAGTATTATTACATTTCTAATTCTAGCAATTGGAAACCAACTATCTGCCCAAACTTTAAAAGAAAAATTAGCTGCAAAGAAAGCAGCATTAGAGAAAAAGTTAAATGAAAAAATGACAGGCGGAGTTGAGGTCGTAACACTAGATCCTAACGTAAGTCAATCGGCAATAGCCTTAAAATGGGAAGATAAAGTATATGACAAGTATATGCCTAATTATAAAGAAGCAGAATCTAAAGGTGTAAAGATAAAAATAGACAATAAAGATGGTCAGGTAAATTCTGTCTGGGTAGACGATCTTAAATATAGCGCAGATGAGTTAGGAAAATCTAATTTTGTTAGATATTACCAAACCACTAATACTGGATACAATAGACTTGTTTTTACAGAAAATCAAATCATCTTATTTACTGTTACAACACAAGGACATCAATATAGACAAGAGTATTTTGTGAATAAACCTGGAGTTTATGGTAATGTGACGTCAGCAAAAAATTTCATTGAGGCTTCTGAAGTAAATCAAAAAGAAGACTTAGAACTCTATGCTAAAAATGAGAAAGCAAATTCTGATAAAGCAGCAGCAGATAGGAAAGCCAAATTTTCTATAGAAGGAAAGAAGGTTACTAAAATTGAAGTAACAAATATTAAGGCTCAGTACGGATTTGGCTATTATAGACCATTTACCTTTAGTATAAAAGCTACACTTGCTGATGGTAAAACAATTTCAACTAGTGAGGGTGGATTTTTATCTGATTATATAATTACTTACAAAAATGTAGATGTAAAAAGCGGTACTATTCAGGACACTAAATTTGTTACTGGAGACAAAATAGTGATTGAAGCCAAGTCAAAATATGACGCGACTAAAAAAGGAACTGGATCTGCGGTCATGAATTATGGTGAAACATTGACTTTAAACAATAGCACAAACAACTGGAGCGAATCTGCTTTTAATTATAGACTGGAAGTGAAACAACGTAAACATGCTGTTACTGGAAAACAAGTAATCATGATTAAATCAATAGATTTAAGTGGTTACAAAAAACCTAAGTACATGATTATAGATGCTGACAAAAGTTTGAACATTTATACAAATGGATCTAATGGTTGTAAAACAGCTGAATGTAGACATGGAGAAGGATCTGGTGGTAATGGTGGTAATGGTGGAAACATTACTGTAATTAAAGATCCTAGTGTAAAATCGTTTAATATTAATTATTCTATGAATGGAGGTACTGGTGGGTCTGGAACTTATGGATACAATAGAGGTAGAGACGGTAGAGACGGTGTTTATAAAGTAGAAGTAAGAGCTGTTAATTTTTAGTACAAAATTTAAGCTCACAAAATAAAAAAACAAATATGAAACATATTATTTCAAGTTTATTAATATCTATTATCGTATTGTCAATAGGTTGTAAAAAGGATGATTCGGTTACACCAGAAGATACATCGTCAGAAGATACTACTACTAATGATGATGTTGTAAGTGAAGATACAGTTACACAAACGGAAGATCCTATAGTAATTGTAACACCTCTTACAGCAGAAGATTTAGATGTTACCATAGCAGAAAATCCCCTCGTAGACCAATCATTAGGAACGATCTCTGCAACAGGAGATAATCTAGAATTCTCATTTGTAAGTGCTAAGCAAAATTTAATCTATACCTTAGACACAGCTACAGGAGATTTAAGTGTTTTGGCTACCTCACGTTTTGATTATGAATCCAACAGAAGTCTAAGTACAGAAGTTTATGTATCTAATGGCATTGACACTGTTACTTCGAACATTACAATTAACATAACAAATGTTTTGGAGGTTGGTGATTTACACGAAGGTGGAATTATTTTCTGGATAGACCCAGATGATGAAACAGAAGGACTAGTTTGTGCATTAAACGATCAGAGTGCTTCTGCACCATGGGGCTGTGAAGGTACAGCAATAAGTGGGGCAGATAGTAAACTATTGGGTGATGGTTACGAAAACACCATAGAAATAGAAGCAGGCTGTTCTACAACTGGTACGGCAGCAGACCTTTGTGCAAATCTAACTTCCGAAGGTTATTCAGATTGGTATTTACCTACAGAAAATGAGTTGAGTGAGATTTATTCAAACATTGGCACTATTAACACTGCTTTGACAGAAAATCAAGGAACTGCTTTTGTAAGATCAGATGGAGGTGGACCATATTATAACGGTGCTTATTATTGGTCGAGCTCAGAACATATAGCTCAGTCGGCTATTCCTTATGATTTCTCTACTGGTAATGGTGGTATTACAACCAAAAGTTCTACTCATCATGTAAGAGCAACAAGATCATTTTAATTTAAAACTTTATTTTTTATCTTTCAACCAAATGTGTTTGGCATCTCCTAGTAATAGGAGGTGCTTTTTTAACAGTTAATCTGTAACTCTAATTTACATTGTCTTTTCCCACAATTCTTTTTTTTAATTAGCACGAATACCTAAAGCAGTCGTCTTTAAACTAAAGAAAAAGATTAAACGTATCGACGTGAAAAAAATATTACCTATCTGTAAAAAACTCTCTCCAATCCTAAAAACCTCACTAAGTTCAATAACCTAAGTTTATTACTTGGTATAAAACGCAAAGTACTACTCACCTCTTTTGTTGGAGCTCTTGCTTTAGGTGCTCAAGCCCAAAGTCCATTTGAATTAATCTCTGGTAATGACAAATACTTTAAAAAAAGCAGCAAGAAGCTCTGCACCTACTTTTGTGGATTTAGACTCAGATGGTGATCTAGACTTAGTTGTAGGGAATATTGATGGAACTATCTATGAATTCAGGAACAACTTTATCATCTCTGGAATATTAGATAATGAACATGACATAGAGTCTCTAAATATCTACCCTAACCCAGCATCTTCTATCATAAATACAGAAGAAAGGGAATTAGACATTGTGGATGCACTGGGTAATCAAGTGTTAAGTACAAAATCTGCCGGTAAAGTAGATGTTTCTAGCCTGGAAAATGGAGTTTATATCGTTATTCAGAATGGAAAGAGAACGAAGCTGATTATTGAGTAAATAATTTATGATAAACACTTTTATTTATAGAAGTGTTTTTATCAGGATAAGTTAAATGCCTCTTCAATTTGGGAGGCATTTTTTTTTTGCATAAGATGTAAGAACTTATGTATTGTCACGGCTTTCTTGAAAAGAGATAAATACATCAATTATTCATTTTCGATCTATTTGGTTGATTTTATGCTGAAAAAACCGTTTTTGACAATTCAGGTCATTTTTTGATGTTATAGGTTTTTTTCAAAGTTCTAAATTTGGTTTAACACAAATCCTCAAAAAAATATCAGCATGAAAAAACAATACCTATCGGCAAAAAGACTTTCTCTATGGATGAGAACAGTAAAAAAATGGAAGAATTTACGAGCTTCTTTTAATGGATTATGGAGCTCATCTCAATGGAAAAAATTCAACAATCTAAATAATGTTCTAGGCGTAAAGCGTAAAGTGGCTTTGGCTACACTAGCAGGTGGGATGGCATTTAGTACTCAGGCTCAAGATAACTTCATAGAAATAACAGATAAAAGTGAACAAACTTTTAGAATCCCAATCCTTGATGTTGTTCATCCTTCTTTTACAGACTTAGACGATGATGGCGACCTAGATCTAATAGTTTCTAATTTGAATGAAACAGGAATTAGGACTTTTAAAAATGAGGATGGCGCTTTTAATGAGAATTTTAATACTGAGAATCCTTTTGAAGGATTAGAAATACCCAAAGAAGCCAAAACTATTTTAAGAGATTTAGATGGAGATGGTGATTTAGACGTAATCTCTGGATTAACTTCTGGACTTATAGAGTTTCACGAAAACGAAGAAGGCACCTATGTAAATAAAACAGGAGACAACAATCCTTTTAATGCAATAGATGTTGATGAAAATGCTTACCCAGATTTAATCGACTTAGATGAAGATGGAGATTTAGATCTTATTTTAGGTAAACAAGACGGTAAGATTGCATATTACTTAAATAATAACAATGTATTTACTGAACAATTAACAACAGCTAATCCATTTGAAAGCATAGATGTTGGTAATGGGTCTGCACCTGTAATGATTGACTTAGATGAAGATGGTGATTTTGATTTAGTAATAGGTGAATATGTAGGTAGGTTTAATTATTTCGAAAATGAAGATGGTGTTTTCACAGAAATCTCTCATGATGAAAGCTATTTCGAATTTACTGACGATATAGGTTTTCGTGCTTCTCCTACATTTGCAGATATAAATAATGACGGAAATCTAGATTTAGTTTCTAGTGAATATGAAGGAGCCCTAAAATTGTTTATATCTAATGACCAAGCATTTGACGAATTAACTAATAATGACAACCCATTTGATGGAGTTCATGTGTCTGCTGGAGGAGGTATAGCCACTGGATATTCTAGTCCACATTTCGCTGATTTAGATGGCGATGGAGATTTAGATTTAATTTCTGGTGGATATGATGCTAGAAGAATTAATTTCTTTGGAAATGAAAACAACACATTTAATACTGTTGTAGACTCTTTAAACCCTTTAAGTGAATTTTCATTTAGAGGAGACTATAACCCCGTTTTCACAACAGTAGATTTAGACGAAGATGGGGACCTAGACATTGTAGGTGCCACATATGGTAAATTTTATTTTTATAGAAATAACAACTCGATTTTCACTTATGAATCAGAACTATTTGATGGTATAAATGTTGGTAGAGCTTCTAATGCTACATTTATAGATATAGACGAGGATGGCGATTTAGATTTAATTTCGGGTAACGGCGAAGGGCAAATCTTACTTTACGCAAATGAATCAAATGTTTTTACAGCTAAGACAGGAGAAGATAATCCATTTGATGGTATCGATGTAGGGTCTATTTCTACACCTACTTTCAGTGACATAAATCTAGATGGCGATTTAGATTTAATAGTAGGTAATCTAGAAGGTAATATCCTGTATTTTCAAAAAAGTGAAGGTATTTATACAGAACAGATAGATGAAAATAACCCATTTTCTCATATAGATGTAGGGGTTTTATCGTTTCCTGTTTTCGTAGATTTAGATAACGACACTGATCTAGATTTAGTGGTTGGGAATGCCTCAGGAACATTCATACAATTTGAAAATACTAGATCAGAGCCTACAGGCTTATTTTCAGTTAACCCAACAGCTGATTCACCTACCTTCTATCCTAACCCCGCTACTAGTATTATACACACAGAAACAGGATTAATTCAAATCTCTGATATCAAAGGAAACGCTGTTCTAAACACAGAATCAACGGGTCAAGTAGATGTTTCTGGTTTGGAGTCTGGGATTTATATCGTTACTCAGAATGGAAAGAGAACAAAGTTGATTATTGAGTAAATAACAATAGTGATACTTTTATGGTAAGAAATGTTTTGTAAAGTTTGTCAAACGCCTCCTTGATTTGGGAGGCGTTTTTTTGTCGTTCCTTCTTCGTCAATCACTTTGTTAATTATAACTATACTATGCCATATCGACGTTAGGAGGTATGCTTTTTTAAAACCAAATACTTAGACCTCCGCTTTGGTCGATATGACACTAAACCTACCATCGCACTCACTTTCCCTTCTGTCATTTCGAGGTAGGAGAAATCTATAACTACTATTGGAAACTACATACTTCTGCAAGATCTCTCCTTTGGTCGATATGACACTAAACCTACCATCGCATTTACCTTCCCTTCTGTCATTTCGACATAGGAGAAATCTATTATTACTATTGGAAACTACATACTTCTGCAAGATCTCTCCTTAGGTCGAGATGACACTAAACCTATCATCGCACTTACCTTCCCTTCTGTCATTTCGAGGTAGGAGAAATCTATAACTACTATTGGAAACTACATACTTTTGCAAGATCTCCCCTTTGGTTGAGATGACATTAAACCTACTATCTCACTTACTTTCCTTTCTGTCATTTCGAGGTAGGAGAAATCTATTATTACTATTGAAAACTACATATTTCTGCAAGATCTTTCCTTTGGTCGAGATGATACTAAACCTATCATCGCACTTACCTTCCCTTCTGTCATTTCGAGGTAGGAGAAATCTATTATTACTATTGGAAACTACATACTTCTGCAAGATCTCTCCTTTGGTCGAGATGACACTAAACCTACTATCGCACTTACCTTCCCTTCTGTCATTTTGAGGTAGAAGAAATCTATTATTACTATTGGAAACTACATACTTCTGAAGGATCTCTCCTTTGGTCGATATGACACTAAACCTACTATCGCACTTACTTTTCTTTCTGTCATTTCTAGGTAGGAGAAATCTATT
>JAYJMJ010081101.1:0-19437 GCA_036873875.1 Laminaria ephemera | reverse complement strand
CCCCGGTCTTAGAACCAGCTAACGGCAGCTATTGGGACCGGGGCTATCGCCCAAACGGCTAGGTTCATCAGCCCCAGCTTCGTCGCTTCGCCGTCCCAATGCGCTCGCAGTCGAAAGAAGAGGCGAAGTAAGTGCCATTGGGCTATCGCCCCAACGGCTGGTTAGGAAGATTGGTTCATCGGGTCAGTGAAAATCGCCGCGCCACAGAGCTGGAAGCTGGCTGATCATCATTTGTGAATTCCATAACGTCCGTCTTTATTGGTAAAGGGTGTGTAGCTTCAACGCTTTTTCTCTGCGTTTTGCGTTCTTGAGTGCCACTCGAACGCACGTTGAGTCTATTGATTGTGAACATTAGTCGATTTTTGTGTGTAAGCTTGGCGCTATAGGATCGTCAATTGAAAATCCTATGATCGTTTACCGACACGTGAATGCCCAAATGATTTTCGCCATCATCTTCATCGCTGCACTTTGCGTCGCTTACGCCAATGGAGCCAACGATAACTTTAAAGGTGTGGCAACACTTTTCGGAAGTGGTACGACGGATTACAAACGGGCGCTGTACTGGGCAACTGGAACAACATTGCTAGGCTCAGTCACGGCGATTCTGCTTGCCGGGAACCTGATCAAGTCGTTCGGCGGTAAAGGGTTGATCGAAGATGCAATCGCTAGTCAGCCAGAGTTTGCAGCTGCGGTGGCGTTGGGTGCTGGATTGACGGTGTTGATCGCGACGCGATTTGGAATGCCAATTTCTACAACACACAGTTTAATCGGCGCGTTGTTGGGAACAGGCCTCGTCGCTGGGGCTTCGATCAGCATGGGCAATCTTGGTAGTAAGTTTCTAGTCCCACTTTTGACCAGCCCACTGATTGCAATCGTCGCTACTGGCTTGCTTTATCCTGCCTTGCGATACTTTAGAAGGAAGACCGGAGTCACTAGCGACTATTGTGTTTGTGTTGGCGCGGAGACGATCGAAGTGGTGCCGGAAACGGTTCAGGGGCATAAGCTGGTCGCGCTCGAAAGAGCCGAAAAGTTGACGGTAACGATGGGGCAAGCGGCGACTTGTCAGGGTCGTTACCAAGGCAATGTCTTGGGAGTCGATGCGAGCCAAGCCTTGGACAAGGCTCACTTCTTGTCATCTGGTATGGTCAGTTTCGCGCGAGGATTGAACGATACGCCAAAGATTGCAGCAATGTTGTTGCTGGTGCCTGCGTTCGGCGTTCAGTCGGGGTTGCTTGTCGTAGGAATCATGATTGCGATTGGTGCGCTCCTAAGTGCAAAAAGAGTTGCTGAGACGATGAGTCAAAAGATCACGACGATGAACAGTGGCCAAGGCTTCACATCGAATATTGTCACAGGGCTGATCGTGATTGGAGCCAGTCGATTTGGGCTGCCCGTTTCGACGACGCATGTCAGTTGTGGAACGCTGTTTGGGCTAGGTGCGGTTACTGGAGGTGCTCGTAAGAAGACGATTGTGACAATCTTGTTGTCGTGGATCGTCACGCTACCGCTTGCCGGTGCGTTGGCTGCATCAAGTTACGCGTTGTTTAGATTCATTGCCTAACTGACTAATTCAAAGTTTCGATGTGGTTGTGTCAGCTCTGATTTGAGATTGGGTTGGGAGACCTGCGGTTAGCAGAGTGCGAGGTCATGAGCCGCGCGCAGCGTAGGCCAGGCTGATGAAGCAAGTAGAATGGCTTTCGATTAGTGCTAACCCGAAGCGTGAGCGAGGAGGAAGTTGTGATCAATCTGCCTCCTCGCTTACGCCTCGGGTTGGGATTTCGTCACATAGAATTGGGCGCCGACTGAACACATCGGCAGCCGAGACCCTTCAGTTGCCCAGTTTCGTGGCGGGTCGGCGCAAAGAAAAACGCTGATAGTCGCATTCGTTAGCGTCTATCAGCGTTGGTTGTCTGTCAGGCTACGTTTGCAACTTAGATCAGTGTTGCGATCACCAAAGCAACTACGCTCATTAGTTTGAGCAAGATGTTAAGTGATGGACCAGAGGTGTCTTTAAACGGATCGCCGACTGTGTCGCCAACCACGGCGGCCTTGTGGGCAGCACTTCCTTTGCCGTGCATGACTCCGTCGATTTCAACGCCTTCTTCGATCATTTTTTTCGCGTTGTCCCAAGCACCGCCAGCATTCGACTGGAAGAGAGCCATCAACACGCCGCTAACGGTTACACCTGCGAGCAAGCCACCGAGCATCAATGCGTTGGTGTTGTCGGCTTCTTCCCAGCCCATGATTAAGCGTGGAATAAAACCGAACGCAACAGGGACAGCAACGGCAATAATGCCTGGTAAAATCATTTCGCGAATCGATGCTTTCGTCGAGATCGCAACGCACTTTCCGTATTCAGGTTTTCCGTCAGCAGCATCGAATGTGTCTTGGTCGGCTTTGGACCATTGGTCGTAAGTCTTGCCTTCATTTGAGTTCATCACATTGAGAGCTTGCTTGAGCTCAGGAATGTCACGGAATTGACGGCGTACTTCTTTGATCATCGCCATCGCGGCTCGACCCACGGCGTTCATCGACAAAGCTGAAAACAGGAACGGCAACATCGCTCCAATAAACAGTGATGCCATGACGTAAGGGTTTGTGATATCGATGGCAACAATTTCCTTCTCAGCAACGTGAGTCGCGTTGTAAGTCGTCATGAAGGCGGCAAACAAAGCCAGAGCAGTTAGTGCTGCTGAGCCAATCGCGAATCCTTTTCCAATCGCGGCCGTCGTGTTTCCAACGGCATCAAGTTTGTCGGTGCGTTCACGAACTTCTGGCGGAAGGTCTGCCATCTGGGCGATGCCTCCCGCGTTGTCCGAAATTGGTCCGTATGCATCAACCGCCAATTGAATTCCCGTGTTGGACAACATGCCGACTGCAGCGATCGCAATTCCGTAAAGTCCTGCGAACGAGAAAGCTGCAATGATCGCAATGGCGATGATGATGATTGGAATTGTTGTCGACATCATTCCAACACCAAGGCCCGCAATGATATTCGTGGCTTCTCCGGTGACTGATTGGCGGACAATTTTCTTGACCGGTCCAGTTCCCGTTCCTGTGTAGTATTCCGTGATTTTTCCAATGGCGAGGCCTGCAGCCAATCCGAAGAGGATCGCGAAGAAGACTCCATTGCTCGTAATTGTGGTCTCAACACCAGCAACAACATGCACCCAACTCGTTGGCAGCATCAATTTGATGGTGATGTAAGTTAGCGCTAGCAACACGCCGGCTGAGACAAACTCGCCGAGGTTAAGCGCGTGATGCGGGTCTCCGCCTTCTTTGACTTTCACCAGAAACGTTCCGGCGATCGATGTCAAAATTCCAATGCCTGCCAGTACCAATGGCAAGACGATAGCTGCCAAAGGTGCGTCACTGAATTCGGCCAGCCCGTAGAACGCGGTGCCCAGAACCATGGTTCCAATAATTGAACCGACATACGATTCGAAAAGGTCAGCACCCATGCCAGCCACGTCGCCAACATTGTCACCCACGTTGTCGGCAATCGTTGCCGGGTTGAGCGGATGATCTTCAGGGATTCCAGCTTCTACTTTTCCAACGAGGTCAGCTCCAACGTCAGCGGCTTTGGTATAGATACCCCCACCGACGCGAGCGAACAGAGCAATTGATGAAGCACCAAAGCTAAATCCGGTCAGTACTGTAATGACTCGTGTGATATCCGCTTCTGTGCCAACTCCAAACATCGTGCTGTAGACAATAAACAACACACTCAGGCCAAGGACGCCGAGCCCAACCACGCCCATGCCCATCACGCTGCCGCCAGCAAAGGCGACCTCGAGGGCTTGACCCAAACTAGTTTTGGCCGCGTTGGCGGTTCGCACGTTGGCTTTGGTGGCGACTTTCATTCCGATGTATCCAGCCAGTGCCGAGCAAAATGCACCGAGCACAAAAGATAACGCGATCAATGGCGATGATGATTCGCCTTGGCTACTGCCGGCCCAGCCCAAAAGAGCGGCCACCGCGATCACGAAAACGATCAGCACGCTGTACTCAGCTTTGAGAAACGACATCGCGCCGTCAGTAATGTTCTTGGCAATACCAGCCATCTTTTCGTTGCCGACTTCTTGTTCAGAAACCCATTTTGATTTCCAAAAAGTAAATCCAAGTCCGACCAGGCCGAGCAGCGGGATGAGATAGCTAATCATCGGAATCCCAGCACCGGTGTCTTTTTCGTTACTCGCGGCGTCAACGTTTGGCTCGCCAGCGTTGGCGGGTACGTCTTGGGATGCGCTAGTTACGGCCGGCGCGGTGGTTTCTTGAGCACCAGCCGAATCGATTGTGAAGGGAATCACTAACGTCAAAAAGATTGCGGTGACCGTGAAAACGGCGATCGCCGAAAGGCAAAGAATGCGTTGGTTCATGTTTAAATCGAGACAGATTTTTAAGTTCAAATTGGTTAATTTTGCGTCGCGAAAGCACGCCGTTATCGAGCGGTAGTGGTTTCGAATGAGGTATTAAACTAACTTTCGTTAGGTAACGAAAGACCGTTTCTCCAGATTATTTACACGACAGATGTACGGTTTTGCGGTGGAAAATTGAGCCGCTAGTGAGTTGGATTTTACGCCTATTTCAAGTCCGAATTCCAATATCAGGCTTGCCCAAAGCGATCCAAACTCATTGTTAAGCGTAGTTCAACTTGGGCCTAAGTGTGACCAGAACGGCTGCTGCGACAAAATGTCCGGTCTCAGCACCATTTGATCCAGCAAGATCAGTTACCTTAGCCACGTGTTGGACTTTGAGTGGGGTCGGAAACAGGACCTTAAGCTGAGGTGAAAAGACTCGAATTGAGCCAGGCTCCGATCGAACTGTTGGCAGTTCCATCGGTATCAGGGCACCGATTCGTTTGGTGAATACGCGTACACGCGTGAAATTTCAGTCAACACGAGCAGTTAGAGCGATTTTCCCATATGGGGATATCAAATATAATCAGCGAACATACGGGCAATGCAAATTTTCAGCACGGTATACGACTGGACTGGATTGATGTCGGTTATGGCTAATATCAAATAGCCAATTATCAGTTTGAATTGTGAGGAGCAACCTTAACTCTGCGTGCAGGGTGAAATGGATGCATGTCGCAAACCTAATTCATGGGCGGAACAAAAATGCGTTTTATTAATGCAATTGAGATTTCAAAAAGCTTCTTTGTCATGGCACTTCTGCTGTGCATCGTTTCTTCGGCAGTGGGGCAAGAGAATGGCGAAGCTGATTTAGACAAAGCATTTGATCTGAAGATCAAAGCAAAGTCTCTGCGAGACCTCGAATCTGTCGTCAAGCTTTGCAAGTCATCCATTAAAAAGGGGCTTGAAGAAGATGACGTTGAGCAAGCCAATCAACTGGCCAGTACGACGCTGTATGAACACGCTGAGCAGTTGACTCGCGAAATTTTCAAAACGCAAGGAAAGAACACTCGCTTCAAGTTCTATCGTCGTGAAGCAATGAAGCGACTCGATGAAGCGGTCGAGTTTGATCCAGAACTGGCAGCGGCCTATTCGATGATGGCACAGCTGAACGTTCTGCCGGGTGGTGATCCGGATGTCGCCAAAGAAAATATTGACAAAGCGATTGAGCTTTCCGCGGGAGAACCAGAAGAGCTTTCGCGAGCCCTACTGACCCGCGCACGTTTGTCTGCGATTAGTGATCCAGAAGCCGCGCTGGCTGATGTTAATGAAGCCATCAAAATCGACGATTCAAACAAGGATGCTCGTATCTTGCGAGCCGAATATAACTTCCGCGCCGGTAAGATCACCAAAGCAGTTGAAGATCTCGATGTGATTCTGGCGGGTTCAGATTTCAATGGCTATTTCAAGCAAGCACAGAATTTACGTATCCAAGCCGGCGGCTTGGCAATGTCCGATCGAATTGAAGACGAAGATGAACGTGCCGAAGCGGTAAGTGAGATTCGAGAAACCGCACTTCGTTACATCGAAAAAGCGATTGAGCTTGATGATCAAAAGCGTGAAGCTTACGACTTGAAAGCGAGCATTCATGTCGATTCAGAGGACTGGGACGAAGCGATCGAAGCGGTGGATGAGAGTCTTGAGCTAGATGAAAAGAACATTGCTGCGATTCGGTTGCGTTCAAGCATTCTCGCTTCTCAAGAGAAGATGGACGAGGCGATTGAAGATGCCAACCGTGCTTATGATCTTGATCCCGAGTCGCTTGAAACACTGCTCTTCAGAAATCAGCTTCATGAAACTAACGGCGATATGGAAAGCGCTATTAAGGACGCTGAATTGATGGTGGAGTTGCGGCCTGAAGCCGATGGCTTGCAGCGAAACTTAGCGCGGGCTTATGTGCTCAACGATCAGCCTTCCAAAGCGATCAAGGTTTATGATCGGTTGCTTGATCAAGTTTACCGAGATAACGCTTGGGAAAACCAGCCTCCACAACAAGGGTTTGTGTTTGCATTGGCCCGTATGGAAACGCTCGGCTCCCGGGCCAACAGCTTTTTGTCACAAGGTAACCATAAAAAAGCGGTCGCGGATTACGAGGAAGCCGTTGAGTTGTTTGACGTTCTCAAAGAAATCCAAGAAGAGATTCCGAGCGTCGATAAAATTTACGAAGGCGATCAAGGGATTTTAAACAACTTCGCCTGGGTCTTGGCAACATCAACGGACGACGATGTGCGTGACGGCGAGAAGGCTATCGAATTGGCGACTCAGGCTTGCGAGTTAACCGACTACAAAATGCCGCACATCCTCAGCACGCTGGCCTCTGCTTATGCAGAAGACGGTGACTTCGATGAAGCTAAAAAATGGATCGAGAAGGGATTGGAAGTTAACGAGTCCCTGCTGCTTGAAGATGGTAGCAATGAAAAGGATATTAAATCTCAAGCCGACAGTCTCAATGATGAGCTGGCGAGCTATGAAGAAGAGAAGCCTTGGCGTGAGGAAGAAGACGTTGAAGGAGAGAAGAAGAAAGCCGAGGGTAAAGACGAAGATGGCGATGAAGATGGAGACGATGACGAAGATGGAGATGAAGACCACGACGATGACGATGAAGAGCATGACGAAAGTGAAGAGGATAAAAAGTCTGATGACAAAAAGAAGAAAAAGTCATCTGGTAAAAAGAAGTCCGACAAGTAATGGGTGTTTGTCAGGTTAGGAATTGGGGCCCGTGTCCTGAAATTAAGCTTTGACAATGCACTAAAATGCTTTTCTTGTGTAATTGTTCATCCGGTCGAATACGTCAATGAATCTCTCTCCTCCATTTCGTGCCGAAACGTCAATCAGGTGGCCTCAGGTTCATCAACTGAGGCATCGTTCAACATTTTTGTTGGCGATGGTCGTGACGCTTTGTTTGAGTTGCTTGTCGGGCTGCGAAAAACCCAAGCCTTTTGGTGGAGCGTCTTTGACTCCAGAACAGAAGGTGGAAAAGCGAGCAACGGAACGCAAGGTTGCCGATCTCATCCTGGCTGAAGACGCTACTCTCGATGTCGCTCCGCAAATGAAGGCCATGTCGAGTTGGTTTGAGACAGCGGCCGCAAAGAGCACTCCACCTGCGGTTTTGAAATCGCTGACGTCGTCAGTCGGTTTGGCTGAAATTCCAGATCTTGAGGCGATGCTCACTAAGGCTCTGGTCAACGCCACAACGAATGAGACCGCTGATGGGTTCATGCACAAAATTGATTGGCCAATTGAGTCGTCTAAAAAGACGACTGGAAATCCGTGGCAGCCTTTGACTTCGCTCGGTGTGAAATGGCAGGGCATGAAATTCGGCATCCTGAAGGCCGAGTTTCTTGATCAAGAAAAGACTAAATATCTTATTCACTCGACCGTCGAAGCCAATGCGGTGGACGCCAAAGGCCGGGCGTTTGGGCTCAACGGTCATCAAACGCTAACGTTTGCAAGTGCTGGCCCCAACAGTTGGCGTTTGGTCGGGTGGAAGCAGGAGGATCTGACAGTTCGCGTTACGCAACAGCCTTTGTTCACCAACGTTGTTCGGCAAGCGATCGTCGAGCCCAAAGTTTTGGCTCGAACGCAGCAAGCCGTCAAGGAAGAGATGTTGATCAAGGCGGCCGATACGGAGAACGGCACCATCACGGCTCCTAAGCCAGAGCTTGGTCAGTGGGTAGCGACTGATTCGGTTAGCGATTTTCCTTCAGTTAGCGTTGTCGACTATGACAATGATGGCTTTGATGATTTGTATCTGACAGGTCGTTGGGGTCCGACGCAGATGTTGAAAAATCAAGGTGATGGGACCTTCAAAGACGTGACCAAAGCTTGTGGAATGTATTTTGATTTCCAAGTCAACACGACGTTGTTTGCAGACTTTGACAATGACGGCGACAGTGATGCAATTGTCGGGCGTGCTGCTGAGCCATCGCGATACATGATCAATGATAATGGTGTTTTCAAAGACGCAACGAGAACGCATTCAAATCTGGGCAAGCTCTTTTTCGTTGCTGGGATTTCAGCTTCCGATGTTAATCGAGATGGGTTGCTTGACGTTTACATCAGCACTTACCCTCCACTTCGAAACGGTCACAAGTGGGAGTTCTCGTTCATTGGACCCAAGGAACGCGAACTGTATTACAAGTACGCCGAGGGTAGCAATCCATATACAGACTTGCGAGGTCCATCCAACGTACTGTTAATGAACCGGGGCAACGGCAAACTTGAGCGTGTTCCTTTTGATGAAGCGCTGTCCCAGTGGCGGTACTCGTTTCAATCCATTTGGGCTGACGTTGATAATGACGGAGACGATGACGTCTATGTTTGCAATGACTTTGGGCCTGATGGATTCTTGCGGAACGACACTCCACGAGGCGCCAAGTTTCCAACATTTGTTGAAGTGGTTGACGAGTTGGTTCCCTTGGAAGCCAAGGGGTTTGGGATGGGCGGATCATGGGGCGACTTCGACGCAGACGGTGATCTGGATCTCTACGTTTCCAATATGTATTCCAAGGCGGGCAATCGCATCATGGGCTTTCTTGGGAAAGTCGATCCGATTCTGAAGACGTCTGCTTTTGGTAACTTTCTGTTGAAGAATGAAAGCGGGAAATTCACTCAAGAAGCAGGCAAGGAGGCGGGCAAGTATCACGTCAATAAAGTCGGATGGTCTTACGGCGGCCAGTGGGCTGATTTCGATAACAACGGACGACTGGATTTGTATGTGCCTAGCGGGTACTACACCGCTCCCCAAGAGATTTCCACTGCGGTCGATTTGTGAAGTTGCTTTTGGCGTACGGTCGTACGACAAGATGAAAGCATCGACGATAAATCAACGTTCAAGCGGACTCGTTTGTGGGGCGAGCAGCGTTACCTCGAGAAAAACTTTGTCCGCCCCAATGAGCCCGGTTACGAAGGCAGCAAAAATTTCGCCAGCAATTCGTTCAGTGGCAACGAACGTAATCGCCTCTTTCTTCAAAGCGGAGATAACTTCAGCGATCTAACGCTGGTTAGCGGCGTCGATGATCGGGCTGATGGACGCTCGTTTGCATTGTTGGATTTTAACAATGATGGTTGGGTCGATATTGCGATGATGGGTTTGAATCAGCCCCGTTTTAAGCTTTATCAAAATAACTTTGCTCAGCGCTCTCCTGACAATCAGTCAATCCGTATCAAGTTAGTCGGGTCACAAAGTGGAGCCAAGCCTTCTGCGACAGCCAGCAACCGTGACGCTGTTGGTGCCAAAGCGTTGGTCGTCTTTAAGTCAGGTAAAAAAGTGCTTTTGCAGCAACAGTTTGGTGAAGGGTTTGCTACGCAAAATAGTAAGACGCTTTTTCTCGGCTGCCCCAAAGGCGATTCAGTGGAAAGCATTCAAGTTAGCTGGCCAAGCGGAAAGGCTTCGACGATCGAAAATCCTGATATCACAAATCCATTGACGCTGATCGAACCAGAGGATGAGTTGACTCAGAACTAAAACTGCCCGTCAACGTAAATCCGTGCCGTTCAACGTAGCCGCATCAAGCAACATTAACTTTTAATTTTCGAAATGAGATCATGGAAATTCAATCCTCCGAACAATTGACAACCAAGAAGTGTGTTCCTTGCGAAGGTGGTGTTGATGCTTGTCCGCTTCCGTTTGTAACGGAGCAGCTTGAGAAACTGCCTGGTTGGTACCTTACGCATGAAGGACAGCGAATTCGTAAAGACTGGACGGTTAAGAATTTTCTCGAAGGCCTCGCGTTTTTCGAGAAGGTTGGCGTCGTTGCTGAAGCGGAAGCCCATCATCCTGACTTGCATCTTGAATCGTACAAGAATGTTTCGATTGAGATTTGGACACATGCCATTGGCGGATTGAGCGAGAACGATTTTATTCTGGCGGCAAAGATTGATGAATTGCCTGTCTGAATCGACTAGAATGATGATGCAAGAACTGCTCTGCACTTCTTTTACATTTGGGAAACGTTGAAGGCGACTCAATGACAGATGAACAATTTGATCTCGAAGCTGAAGAGATGCAGGAGCTTGCGCCCTTGGTGGCCGAAGCGCTGCTAGACGGAGACAGTCCGGAGGATGTTGTTGAGCGATTGGTTACCAATGGAGTGGAAAGAGAACAGGCTGAACATTTGGTGTCCGCGATTGAACAACAAATCTATCAGGTAAACCTTGGTAAAAACGGCCATCATGGTCACGATGGCGGCGGAGAGGGGATGGGCTGGTTGATTTGGATCGGTGCGGTCTTGGGGATCAACTTGCTTAGCTATCTCTTCGATTGGGGTTTCTTTATCTACTAATTTTGTCCGGCCAACACAGGTGAAGTTTTGCGCGCAGCGCTCGCTCAGTGTTGGAGCAAGTCAAAGCAGCATCGTCAGGCAATAGCCTGACCTACTATCCCTTCGGTTGACCTACTAACTCTTCGCTTGACCTACTAACCCTTCGCTTGGCGTTCAATGAGTAGATCAGGCTATTGCCTGACAAAGGCCCAGCGGAACGTTGCCTAGTGCAAAAAAACTCCAGCTTCAAAAGCGCAAGTTCACGACCACGACTGGCCGGTATGATCACGCCAAACGGCCATGTGTTAAGTTGGAGTGAAAGTTCAGTTCCGGCTTTCGGAAATCTCAGCCGACTCGTTTGCCGCATCAGTTCACCTGCTTGCGGTATCGCTCCACCTGCTTGCCGAATCACTTCACGGGCTAGCGGTTCCTTGGCTGCTTTTTGATACGGTCTGAAGTTGAGCCTCCAGATCGTACGACCGTCAAGGTTTAACATAACCTGTGCCAACTGGTTCGGTTGTTTCGTCAGGTTGGATTTTGCGTTTGTATTCGTTCGTGTCAGTTCTTTCGGTTCTTTCTTGTGATTTCGAAAATCGGGTGATTGCGATTGAAGCAGTCGATACCAGTTCCACGGGCGCCTCTTGTTCCCGGATTGTCTCGCCTATAACGGTCAGTTGGTATTGAAGGACTCCAATGCAACTTTGCAAATACCTTATCCTCACAGCCCTAGTCTCCGTCACACTTAGCGGTTGCGCTCTCAAGCAGCGTAGCTCAAGTCGCTTCGATAGCGTTCGAAGTTCGAGCGGGCAGTGTAGTTGCTTTACGTGTCGAAATGGCCAGGCTCATGCGCCGACCCAGGCTCATCAGTTTGCGAATGCTCAAACAGCGGCAATCGAAAGCGACTGTGGTTGCGACGCGGCTCCCGTTGAGTACGCCGCACCATTGGCCGATCAAGGGGAAGCTTGGCCTGTTCAGATTGAAGATCACATTTCCCCCCTTTCCACGCAGCCCTCACCACAGTTGGAGCTTCCATCAAATGAGTTGCCTGGAAAAATCGATGCGGGAATCGACGAGTTCAAATACATAGAGCGACCCGGATCGCTAGAGCTTCTAGATACATCTCTTAAGACAGATGAAAAAGATCTTGAAGAAGCCGACAGTGAATTCGTTGGGATCGACAAAGTTAAAGTAGATGTGGCACCTGCTGTTCTTGAGGAAACTCCCGAACTAGTCGTGGCTGCTGAGGCAGTACCTGAAATTGCGGCCACCGTTGCGCAGGCTCTTCCTGAGCCGAAAGAAGTGAAGTTTGTTGAAGTGGCCAATCAATCGAAGGCCGTGATTCTGCGTGCTCGACCTGTTGAACGCCACCTCATTCAACGACACGCCTACGGTCGAACGCCATCAAGTCCGATTCGACAAGTTTCATCTAAGAAACCTGCACAGGGCGCGGTTTCTCTCAATGGGCTTCGTAAAGTTTTCGTTCCGCTGCCGAACGTGAAATCAGTACCTGCTCCAAGCACTAAGGTGGCAGTTAAACCAATCCCTACACGAAACATCGTTAAGCCAAAGCCCGTTCTTCGACTTCAGGCCATCGCCACGAATCAATCGACAACACCTGGATTAGTGAGAGCGAACCTTCGCAAGGTTGATGTGTCAACAACTCGCGTTCGCAGTAAAAGCGGCTACGACAAGCAGTGGCTAGATTCGTCCAAGCGGATCAACTACTACGTGCCGGCCCAACCGATTTCGGGACAGTCGCAACGAAGTGCCGATGCGACATTCGATATGGACCGAATCGAACAAACGATTCCTGGGGCCGAAACCTCTGGTGCTACGACTGAGTTACAAACCGTTGATCGGTAAGCTCAGCAAGAGCGTGGGTCGTCGCGGTATCAAGTCGCAGTCGATGCTAGTTCCGAATGTGGAACTTTCGGTCGGCTGAGCTTGGCGTTCGAATTAAGGCGGGTGAACGATTCATCCGCCTTTTCGCCGAATCGTTAAAGAGCCGATCTCTCGTCTAGTTAGGTGCCGAGCCATCGCTCTTGAGATTGAAGTCCGCGTTCTCAATTGCCTCAGTGACATCAAGTCTCAAAATAGTTTTCTTGTTGTAGGTCTCAGGGATCGGTTTCGTGTTCATCATGGATTGACGTACTTTCCGTTCCAGTGCCATGACCTCTTCTTCAGGCATGTTGCGGTTCTTCTGAATAGCCTTGTCGATTTGTGCTGCAACGGCTGCTTCGTCAAGCTCGCCAAAACTGACGGAAACTCGGTGCTTTGAAACAACGGCGCCATCGATTCCCTTGATCGTTTTAAGTGTGTACTTGCCCTTGCTGTCGGTCACTCCGATGGAAACTGGTCCAACCTCGATTTTGTCTTTGACTTCCATCGGCGCAAAGACAACTTCGGCACCTTCCAATGGCTCTCCCTCAACAGTGATCGTTCCAGAAACTGGAACCATTTTGAATTCACCGCTGCCGCTGCACCCGGAAAGAAAAATTACTAACGTGACGAGGAGTGGAAGTGTTCTCATTTTAACTGGTTTCTCAAACAACATGAAAGCGACCGGGATTTAGGATGCTAAAGCAGGACAATAGAAGAACAAAAAAAGCAGGCGACACCGAATGTTCGCCTGCTATTAATTGATGAGTTTGAATGCAATTTTCACATTCAAACTTGCAAGAGTGCGAAGCCTATCGGAAAGTTCCGGTGACTTCGCCATCAGCGACAGCACACATCCACTTCATGACTTCTAGACTTACATTGTCTGAAAGGAAGTGAACCGAACCGTCACCCAGCCCGATGGTCGCACCGCCTGGATGCATACTCGAGGCAATGTTCCAACCAATGTTGCCACCGTTAGGCCCGTTTCCATAATTGGCTGCGCTGCCTGGACCGCGTCCTGAGACGGCTTGACGACGCCATGCTTGACGTCCAACCCAAATCGCTCCGTGATCGCCACCGCCGTTTTTCTTTACATTGTCACGCTCGCCAATGAAAAGAATATTGCTTGAGCCATCTGACATTGTTGCGAATGTTGTTTCCGAGTCTTGCCAGCCAACGCCCCAAAGTTCAGGGAATCTTTTGTTGTGCCGGTCACCAAAGCTCAACGAGCCAATGTTAATGACGTAGCTAGAACGTCCGTTCTTTAATCCGTTGGGGCCGGAGTACTTTGCGTGGCCGTTGCCATCATCGCTATCTGACGGACAGCGAAAACCAGCGATTGCTCGCGTCGAAGGAGCCAAGCCAGTAGCAGGATCGACATCAGTTTGCGACCAACCTCGAGTCAAGTCGAGTGAGTCGTAAAGATTGTTCTGCTCGATAAACGGCAAAGTGAAGGCTTGCCAACCGAAGAAGTTGCCCCAGCGCTGTTGCCAAGGACTGAGGTACTCGTCGGAATCGTTGCCATAGCCGTTGGTGCTACCTTGGCCATTCCAGCCCGGAGGAAAATGCTGGTGAGCACTTTCAAAGTTTAGCATCGCAAGCATTTGTTGACGCGTGTTGTTCATGCACGCTGTGCGGCGAGCCGCTTCGCGAACTTGTTGAACGGCGGGAAGCAGCATGCCAATCAGGATCCCAATAATTGCGATCACGACTAACAACTCGACCAGCGTAAACGCCTTACGTTTGTGAGTGAGAGATAGGTTCATTAGACACCAAATACAAAAAAAATAAGCAATAGTATTAAGAGAATATAGTTGTGCCGCTGTCATGCAGGCGGCCAGTGAATTGAATTAACTCTGCCGCCGCCGTCGAACTCCAAGGAGCGACAGTGAAAGCAAAAAGGCACCTAGCATTGATGGCTCAGGTACAGCGGAGATTCGCACGATGCCATCCGAATTTAGCAGGCTAAAGTCCCAGACTCCGCTTGTCAATTCTGGAGTGATGAACGTTCCGAAGTCACCAGCAAACGAATCAAACTGAAGGATTTGAAATTCGTTTCCAATCAACGGGTCAAATCCGTTTAGCAAACTCAGTTCCAAGGTCGCGCCTGAATCGACGGTTAATAAACCAGATAGAAACAGTTGGTCGAAATCGGAAGTCGATGCCAATTCGATGAATAAACGAGAGTCCGCGTTGAAAATTGCGTCGGTTGCCGAAAGCGTTCCGGGGCTGTTGCCTGGTGAAACTGTGGAACCTGCGAGTGCGATGATATCGGATGAGATAACGCCGGTGCCTGAAAGTGTTGCACCGTCATTCACCAAGACGTTGTTGCCACCGATAGAACCGTTGACTTCTAGTGTTCCACCATTGACCCGCGTGAATCCCAAGTAGAGATTGTCGCCGTTGAGAGTCAGTTTAGCGTCGCCGTTTTTGACAATTCCTGGACTGTTGCCAAGGAATGAGCCGTTCATGACAACGTCTTTGTTTATGTTGAAAAACGATTGTTGAATAATCGTTGCATCACCGTTGAGCGTAATTCCAGCACCATCGACGGTCAGAGTTCCACCGCGATAATCGATTTCATAATCAAGCGAGAATCCAGAGGTGTCACCGGCGTCACCCAGTCTCAAGTTAGATCCAGCATTCAAAACGAATTTGCCCGTGCCTTGAGCGTTGGTCCCAGCACCTTGGATCCACAGCTCGCCTGCATTGGCTGCGCCACCGAGCAAAGTGATGGTGCCATCATGGTAGATGTCCATGTTCCGCCACGAAACAGTATTGGTTCCTGTTTTCTGAAGCGTCGCATTTTCTTCGACACGAACAGAGCCCCAAGAGTGCATGCCCCAATCGCCAGATCCACCAAATTGGCTCACGGCAACCGAACCGTCATGGTTGGCCATTGCGTAAATTCGACCGACGGCATTTCCAAGGGCACCGCCGTTGTTAACAAAGCTGCCGCCGCGAAGGTAGATCATGTCGAGACCTACGCCAGTTCCATCCATGTCAATGGATTCGCCACTCAACAAAGTTGAATTGTAGTGGTCACCGACTTGGGTAGGTCGCCAAAGGCCATAAGAATCTTTGGTTACCAATCTCGAATCGTTGTTGTGATTCCACCATCCGTATCGAGTCACGTAGCTCCGTGATTCGAGACCTGCGATCGCGGTTTGGAGGAACGAAGCGTTCCAGTCGCTCATCTGCTGGTCGGTATAGTCTCCGCCCCAATCGATGCCTGCAAATTCGGTGACCCAAACATTGCGGTTGTAATCGTTGTGGTACTTGTCAACTCTGCTGAGGAATGAGTTGGCCGATCCCGTTGGGTTGTTGATGTTGACTGTGCCGTACCAGTGAAAGGCGACTTCATCGACAACCAAATTTGCATCAGCATCAACTTGGGTCATAAAGTCATTTAGCCACGCACGTCCATCGACTGTGTCTGAAACCGCTGGGCTGACGAGCTTGATGTTCGTGCCAGCAAATCCATTGGAGATGGTGCCCCATTGGCCAATTGCATTGGCAACCGTCATGTTCGCTTGATTGGCACGCTCCGGTTCATTGAAGCCGAGCACGTAGTTGGTGTTCGAGTAGCCTTTGATCGCGTTGATCTTGGTATTCAAATTGCCGCCAGACCAAAACATCGGCACGTATTCGCCGTTGTAGGCATTCGGGCTTTGATAGCCCCAGTCATAGGCCCAGCGTGAATTGATTGAGTTGGCCAGAGATCCGTCACCGGCTCCAATTCCCCGTTTCACATCTTGAGAGAATGTGATCGAAGCACTGAAGCAAAGTGCGATGCAGGCCAAAAAACTTGTTGCGAGAATGCGAGAATTCATAGTTGTGAGGATGGAGGTTGGATGGCCCTGATCTGCGTTTTGAGGGCTTGGGAGATTAGTTGGTGGGAACTCCGTTTCCACATGTGGGATCGAAGAGGGAATCCTACTTCGCTAAATAGCGTCCAGACCCCCGCGGTTAGGCGGAAAATGAATGTTTCATTAACAAATCCCGCCTAAAGTGGTGTTTTGGGGCAGGTTTGCTTCCGAGGAAAGTTTGCGAGAGGTTTGAAGCTGAAGCTGAAGTTGGGCCAATTGAAGTCGGTACTGGGCCAGTGTGGCCCTCTGTCTTGGACACTAGAGAGCTTTCTCTTTAGAGAGCTTTCTCTCACTCAGCTTGATCAGCCACGATTTCTTTGGCTGATGGAGGTTGGTTTTGCTTCATAACCTGCACAATTTGAGATGGAGTCAGCGCTTTGTCGAAGAGGTAAAACTCGTCAATCCAGCCTTTGTACCCCGTGAAGATTTCTCCAGCCCCCACATAGTCGCCGATGGTTAGGCTTCGGTGATTGGACTGGGTCATGATTTTCTTGTCTTTGAATCCAGAGACGGTTTCCAATTTTCCGTCCACGTAGTGCCGGACTAGATTTGCGACGTTGTCCCCTTTGCCGCCACCTAAGAACACAGAGGTGATGTGGTGCCAGCGTCCGTCTCGCAAGTCAGTCGAGCCAATGACATAGCCTCCGCCAAACTCGGTTCGAATCGCACCAAGTGCTCCCTCGTCCTCACTTACTAAATTTGGGTTCCATCCGATTTGCCATTTCTGGCCACCGGCTGCGTAGCCGGCTTCCGAAAGTCCCCATGTCGCAAAAGAGTAAGCGCTTCGAATTGGAGTTTCTGGATTGACTCGCACCCAAAACATCAGCGTACGAGGGCGGTTGCCTTCGATTCCTTTGATTTGTGTTTCGATTTTGGCACCTTCTCCGGAGAAGAAAAGAGATTTACCAAATGTGCCTTCAACTTGAACCCACGAGTTGGACGCTTTTCCGTCAACGATCTTTCCGCCGTGACCTTTTGCACCGGGTCCTGAGTTTTTAAGTAGGCCGTCAGTAACCTCTTTTCCGTCAAACGAAAAATGCAGGAAATTAAGTTCGTCTTGATTGTTGCGACTTCCAAATTCAAACAATCGTTTGGGAGAAAACTCAACTGCTTCGGGAGGCGAATCCGGGAACATGCGGAGGGCAGAGTTTTCTTTTAGCGTTACCAGTTGTTGTTGGTCAGAGCTCGAAGGTTTTGCTTCCACAAGACCCTTCAGAACGTGAACGTCTGATTCACCTTTTTCCGAAACGTTGACGCCGAACTTCGTCGAGAGGTCAGTGATCTCGCCTGACGGAGTTTGGACTTTGAATCCAATCGCTTGCTCAGGAACATCGGCTTCTAGCGAGCCTCGAAGCAAACGGACTTCGTTGGAGTTGATGAGATCGAACGTCGAGCCTGCAGCCAGGTAAACGACAGCCCCCGAATCAAACGTGATTTCCAAGTTGCCTGAAGTCAGCTCGTAATTGCCCGGCTTGAGCCAGCTTCCGATTGAGATGTCTCCGCCCGTTTTCCAAGCCAAGTTTTTCCCGTTGGTGATTCGAGCAACCGAACGACTTGGTGATTTGTTGTCAGTCGAGTTTTTCGCAATCGCATCAGCAGGCGTTTTGGTTTCGGGCGAATCGATCGATTGGATCGATTCAGAATTGACATCACTATTCGCGATAGGCAATTGGTTGGGCGCGTTGTTTCTCCAGCTCTGATAAGCAAGCGCTCCGACCACCACAGATAGAGCAAGCGAAGCTACCAGCCCGTTGCGAAGCCAGCTTGGCGACCCGCCAAGAGTTTGGGTCTCCACAGCAGGAAAGATTTTTTTGTTGTTTTGATTCGGACTTGTTTGAGTCGAATTCAATTCCAAGAGAGCTGCTTCAATTTGAATCTCAGCAATGTACAACTCCCGCGCGGCAGGGTCCTCTTCGAGTTTACGCGACAACGTTTCGAATTGCGCCTGGCTGATTGTCCCGCAAATTAGCGCATCAATCAGCTGTGCTAATTCATTGTCGGAGGTTTCAGTTTCTAGATTTTCAGGCATTGTTGTCCAGCAATTTGCTTTCAACGATTTCGCGAATCGGGTTAGTCATCTCGTATTGTCTTGCGTTCAACACATTCACGCAACACTTTTCGTATTCTCATGAACGCTTGTTTGAGTCCCCCTTCCGAGCGACCCGTCTTCTCGCTAATTTCCCTTAGCGACATTTGCTTTTCGTAACGCCACCCTACTAGTTCCCTGTCTGGGGGAGCCAGTCTGACTAGGCAATCGGCTAAGCTATCCAACCTCAGTTGCAAAGAGTCATCACGGTCCTCGACTGTATCGGCTAGCGATTGCACGAGATTGGAATCAAAGGAAAGCCACGATTTCGATTTGCGTTTCTTCAGATAGCTGAGTGTTTGATACTGAGCCACAGTTCGCGCCCAAGCCAAGAAGTTCGTTCCCGCCTGAAATTCATCCCGTTTCTGCCAAAGCACACGATTGGTCTCTTGTAAAATATCCTCCATGGCAGAATGGTTAGGGGAAATCACAAGAATGTATCCGCGCAGCTGTCGCTGGTGAGACTGGATCAGTCGTTCATGCTCATTGGTTGGCGGGGTTTGTTCTTGCACTTAATTAACCAGCGATCTGGCATGCAGGCGTTTGGTTGAGGAGGTGGCGAATCTTCGCCTAGTTGCGGCTTGACGGTGTCGTCCGTTGGATAAGTTGTAGCTGGCAGACGATTCCGAGTCGACCTCTTTGGTTTCTTTGGGACGTAAGGTGGGTCGGCGAGCCACTTGTTTCTCTCACTTCAGGTGGAAAATAAAATGTGCCTAACCAAATTAATTTTTGGATATCCCCTTTAGGGTTTGCCTGCAATTCTGAATCTTGAATGCAGTTTTCAGTCTTTAAGTTTCGTGGATGGTCGCCAGGGAATCTGGCCGTTTTTCTCTTGCAGGAATTGCGCATCGACGGATTGATACCAGCCGTGCAGTCGCTGTCGCATTTGATCCACGCGATCTGGCATCTCTTGAGCAAGG
>JAYJMJ010081002.1:0-19442 GCA_036873875.1 Laminaria ephemera | reverse complement strand
GTTTGAAGCCACCGAATCGCTTTTCCATTAACAGCCAAGCAAAGATGGTGAACAGAATGGGAACGATGATAGAAAAGTTCAGGCGAACGCCGCTGAACATTGGTGGGAATAGAGCCTCGTCCTGAAACATAACGGTTTGCGGAAAGTTAAAGCCCATCGGGTCTTTCCAGGGCCCAAGCAACAGATAATACAGTAGCTGAAGTGCTATGGATGTCAGCATCAGTGTGACTAATATTTCGTTGGCGTTAAACCTTGTTTTAAGAAATGCTGCAATGGCGGCCCATGCCATTCCTCCCAGTGCGCCGAGTATCAACATTGCAGGGAGAAGAAGCGGTGAGGTGCTGTCTGTCAGATAGACCGGAACCGCGCTGGCAGCGATCGCCCCCATAATCATCTGACCTTCGGCACCAATGTTCCAGACTTTTGCGCGGAAGCCAATTGCAAGCGCTTGTGCAATCAATAGCAGTGGCCCGAACTTCAGGAAGACTTCTGTTATTGAATAAAAATTCTCAAAGGGTGCGATAAAAAAGGAATGCAAAGTCGCGGGAACTGACTTACCCAGAAACAGTAAGAGTACGCTGCAGGTTATTGTAGCCAGTAGTACAGTGATCACAGGCGTTAGCGCCAGCATCAGGTTTGATCTTTCGGTGCGTGGTTCGAGAAGCATTTTTAATTAACCACCCCGTGACCGTGGTGCTGGTTGGCTGATGAAGCCTGTTGATTCTGCCCGATCATATACTCTCCGATATCGTCCGGTGTAACCTCTGTGGTGATTAAAGGAGGTGACAATTGCCCATCCCGAATCACATGGAGCCGGTCGGCTATTTCGAACAGCTCTTCAAGCTCTTCTGAAATAACCAGTATGGCAACGCCTTGATCACGCAGGTCCAGCAGTCTTTGTCGGATAGCGGTGGCAGCGCCAATATCAACTCCCCAGGTTGGCTGGGCGACGAACAGGAGTTTTGGCTGTAACGTGAGCTCCCGCGCGACAATATATTTTTGCAGATTTCCGCCAGACAAAGAGCTTGCATTGGACTGTGGGCCGTTACATTGAACATCAAAGTTTTCGATGCAGTCGCTTGCAAAGTTATCGACTAGCTTGTGGCGTACAAAGCCACGCGTTAGCAGGTCTTTGCTGTGTGCTGTGAGCAGCGCGTTCTGCGAGAGCGTCATGGCAGGTACAGCACCACGACCCAGCCGTTCTTCAGGGACGAAAGAAAAGCCCAACTCACGTCGTTGGCTGACGTTCTTATGTGCGACAGATTGCCCCATCATTAGAATGGCATTGGGTGCCAGCTGCTTAGTTAGCTGTTCGCCGGAGATTAATTTGGACAAGGCTGTCTGGCCGTTGCCAGAAACACCGGCAATACCAACAATTTCTCCACTATTCACTGTCAGGTCGATATTCTGCAGGCTGACACCAAACGGGTCGGCCGAAGGTACACTGACATTGTTTAGTTGCAGATATGGACTGGTGCTATCCACCGTGTGGCTGCGTGCCTGTATGTGTGGCACGGTGCGCCCGATCATCATGGTGGCGAGTTCGCGGGCTGTTTTATCATTCGGGTTAACGGTGCCAGTGACTTTGCCACCCCGTAGAATAGTGGCGGTATCGCATAGCTCGCGTATTTCTTCAAGCTTGTGAGAGATAAATAAAATCGATACGCCGTTTTGCTTCAGTTTACGCAAGGCTTCGAACAATGACTGAACGTGTTGGGGTGGCAGTACAGAGGTGGGTTCGTCAAGTATGAGTAGTTTCAGGTCTTGCATCAGGCATCGAATAATTTCAACGCGTTGTCTTTCGCCAACCGATAAAGAATGCACTGACGCCGCAGGATCAACAGTTAAGTTGTAGCGTTCCCCCAGCTCTTGTACACGCTTGGCAAGTTGACGTCTGCTGCCGCGTATCGTCATGGATATATTTTCGACGACCGTCAGGGTTTCAAACAATGAGAAATGCTGAAACACCATACCTACGCCTAAGCGTCTGGCCGTTGCGGTATTTCGCAGATTAATTTTTTCTCCGTTCCAGAAAAAATCACCGCTGTCTGCCGGAATGACGCCGTACACCAACTTCATTAGTGTGGATTTGCCAGCGCCGTTTTCACCAAGGATGGCGTGTATTGAGCCGGGCATCACGTCCAGGTCAATGCGATCATTGGCGATCAGGTTAGGGTAGGACTTTGTCACTGCGCGCAGGGACAGCAGTGGCGTTGTGTCGGTACCCGGCATGGTAGTTACTCGTTAATAAACTGACTGAATAGAATTGAAAGCCGGAGAATGCCTTGTAAGTTTTTGAAAGACACTCTCCGGAGTCTGTGGCTACTTAGGCAATGGAGAATTCACGCCTTCAACGTGCCAGTCCATGCCCAGAATGGCACCGTCTTCAATTCGTGCACCTGCGCCAACTACTTCTTTGCCTTCCTGGTTGTTGATCGGGCCGTCGTACACGTGCATGTCGCCAGAGGCAATTTTCGCTTCAGTCGCTTTGATTTTTTCCATCATCTCTGCGCTGATATCAGAGCTCCAGTCTTCAACGACGACTGTGTCTTCTTTCATACCCAACCATTGATTCTGGCCTTCAAAGTTACCCGCAAGGTGAGCATCAACTGATGCAGTGAAAAACGGACCCCAATCAGTCTTAACCACACCCAGGTACTTGTTTGGAGCGTAGTCTTTCATAGAGCTGTTTAGATTAAACACATAGGCACCGGACTCTTCACCGACGGTGACAACGCTCGGGGTATCCTGTGCGTTAGAAAACAATATGTCAGCACCACCGGCAACAAGTGCCTTGGCTGAGTTTTGTGCTTTGGCCGGGTCGAACCATGAGTTAATCCAGATCACATCAACTGTGATCTCAGGGTCTACGCTTCGGGCACCCAGAGTGAAGCCATTAATAGTAGAGATCAGTTCCGGTATAGCGAATGCAGAAACAACGCCTAACTTTTTTGTTTTAGTTAAGTCAGCTGCGGCCATACCCATGAGGTAGGCGCCTTCGAAATACTTGGCAGTGAATGGCGAAAAATTCTTATCGGTTTTATATCCCGATGCGTGCACAAACGTCAGGTCCGGGTTGCGCTTGGCCAGCTTCAGGCCACCGTTCATGTAACCAAATGAGCCCAGTACCAGAAACTGGTTTCCGTCACCCACCATCTTGTTCATGATGCGATCGGCATCGGGTCCTTCCTGAATGTTCTCGATGATGTTAATAGTCACTTCATCGCCGTATTTATCTTTGACATCTTGCAGACCCGCAGCAAGCGCTTTAGACCAACCCACATCAGCCAGCGGGGAAGGGGTGAGCAGGCCGATATTCAGTGGCTCGGCACTGACTGACTGGCCAGCCAATGAAGCGGACAGTGCTATGGCGCTGCATATCGCAACTTTTTTAAAAGATCTGAGAACGGATTTCATAGAATATTCCTGGTTAATGGATTGTGCGTGTTTGTATAACGGGTAAAAAGTTTGCTATGTGCCCTTTGGTGGGGGATGCCAGGTCGATTTTCCTCTTGTGTGTCGAACTCATTGGTACACCACACGTTGAACATGCGTCTGGGCTTCTGCGGCCATTTGCTGTTCATCAAGGCCCGGGAACTCACCGTCGCGCCAGACAATGCGACCATTGATCATTGTAAGATCTACATTGGTCGTGATCCCGACTTTGGCAATCAGGCTTTCCGGATCATGTAACGCACCGATGTACTCCATACGGCGGGTATCGATCGCGAATAAATCAGCCGCCTTGCCCGGTGCAATCTGTCCGATGTCATTCCGGCCTAGTATGTCAGCTCCACCGCGTGTGGCATAGTGCAAAAAACGGCTCGGGGCTGGAACCGGATGATTGCGTGTAGACGCCACCAAAGCCTGCAGCATGTAGGCGCTGTGAATGCAGTGCATCAGGTTAGAGTTATCGTTAGATGCCGCACCGTCTACGCCCAGGCTTAAGCGTACGCCTTTGGCATCCATTTCCGGTATCGGGGTGACTTCTGCGCCCACCAGATAGACGGGTTCAGGGCAGTGTGAAACGCCGGTGCCGCTGCTGGCAAGCTGGTTGATTTCTGACGCGTTGAGCTCCCAACAATGTGCAAACCACACGTCTTTACCCACAAACCCGATTTCCTCACACCAGTCTACGGTACGTTTCCCGGTGCGTTGTTTGATGACTTCGCTCTCACCTTCACCGACGTGGCTGTGTAACAACACGCCTTTGTCTCTGGCCAGTGCTACGGATTCTATAAAAGTTTCGCGATACGAGTTGACTGGCTGGCAAGGTGCCACAACCACCTGGCGCATACTGCCGTGTTGTGCATTGTGGTACGTGTCGATCAGTCGTTCGCAGTCGGCGATAAACTCTTCTGTAGACTCACGCATTTCATCGGGAATAGTGCTGCCTTCAGATTTAGGTAATGAGTTACCGCCACGACCGGCATGGAAGCGCATGCCAAGCAACGAGGCTGCATCAAATTGACGGTCAACAATTTGTTTACCGGCATGGCGTGGAAAATTGTATTGGTGATCGAAAGCGGTCGTGCAACCATGTTTGATCAGTTCACCCATGGCAGCGAGTGATGAATGATAAAAACAGTCTTCATCCAGTTTTGAAAAGATTGGATAGATGCGGTCAAGCCACTCGATCACCGAAAGCCTTGTCCAATCCAGTTCAGGGTTGTTGCGTACAAAACACTGAAAGAAATGATGGTGCGTGTTTACCAGCCCCGGGTAGATGAAATGACCGGTTGCATCGATGATGTCTGTGTTATCCGGCAGATCACTTTGTGGGATGTCCGGTGCAATCTTTGTGATTGTTGTATCTGTAACGAGCAGATCAACATTGCGATACACATTGCTGCTGTCGTCACAGGTAATTACTGCAGCACAGGATTTAAACAGCGTGCTACTCATAAGAAGTCCTTCGGAATGTTGCCGCCGTAAGCCCACTGGTTTTTTCAAAGCAGTGAGGTGTCATTGTTTTTTCAGCTCGTGCAACTGGTGAATCCCCGGCATGGTAATAAAGCCGGGCAGACTTTTAATGGCATAGAGCCAATTGCGGATAGCCGGGTAGGCGTCGTGCTCTATATTGGCATCCGGGCTAAGGGCCACATAAGGGAAGCAGGCGATGTCTGCGATGGTCGCCTGTTGGCCTGCCAGCCATGCAGTGCCACGCAGTTGTTGTTCGGTAAGGTGTGCTTCCAGTTCACGCAGCGCTTGCGTTGCGCCTGCCTTGGCGTGGTCTGTATCTACTGGTCGGTTAAGCATAGTGTGCAGACGCAATGCGCTGATTGTAGAGGTTAGCCTTGCGGAGAAAGACAACCACTGGGTGACAGCCGCCATGGTGTTTGAGTTTTCTACCGGATACCATTTTTTGTCATTATCGAACTGACTTGCCATCCAAACCAGCATGGCCGGTGTTTCGGTAAGAGTCAGGCTGTCAGTGGTTAAAACGGGTAGGGTGCCAGCCGGGTTAAGCTTGCGCATAAGTTCAGATTTATGTTCCAGCCCGGGGTGGAAATCAACAGCCACAGGGTGGTATTCAATCTGAAGCAGTGCGGCAAACAGCCTTATTTTGTAGCAGTTACCGGATAGCACATAGTCGTATAGCGTGAAGCTCATGTCAGCTCCACCTTTGCGCCATAAATAGCACCGCGGCGTTTTAACCATCGGCGATAAGCAATTGAAGTTTTATCAGCGCGGGTAGGTATTTCCATTTGCGGGTCTAGTGGCAGGCGTCGTGGCACCTGATTTTCCAGTATGGATCGGTCCTGCAGGAAAATCAGTTGTTGAAACTGGATAAGTTCAGCCATTGAGCTGTCGTCGTCATACAGCAGCATCCACGGCCACACATCGCAGGTTTCGTCGTCAAGTGGTTGTACGAATAACGCGATGACATCCTGTTTATCCGGTCGTGGCGGGCAGGTTTTATAAAGAATCGATACCATCGGCGCAGGCACACGATAAATGTAATCGGTGATGGTGCCTTCACCGGCAGACTTTGCTGCCTGCGGTTGATAGAACTTTACCTGCGTCGCCCGAATCTCGGTATCGTTGTCGTCAATCTCTATGTTGTACGGCATCACTTCGGTATGCGGCTCAGCCCCCAGGATATCGGTATGTACAAACGGGAAGTGGGCGATATCAAGAAAATTCTCGACAGCCCTTAGCGGTGAGCACTTTACCCGCACGACACCACACGGAACACAACGCCGGTCGGTTTCGGCGGTTTCCGGTACTTCAAATAGGGGGCGCGGATTTTCACCCATTGTAATCCAGATATGGTTGTAGGCGGTCTTTGTGGGTAGATCTTTGTTGTTTGATGTTGCTATCAACCCACCATCAACAGTACCGATCAGTGTAACCTCGCAGCCTAATAGTCTGGTGTGGCGTGTCTGACCATTGCCAAGCTCGTTTTGAATGGCAACCGGATACCAGTCGTCCACAGCGTATGACCAACCCGGTATCTGAGTGGCGTCACCCGTCATTGGCTTGCTCCGATGGACTGTTCGGCTATGCGCCTGACTGATTCACACCAGCGCGATAATTGAATCTGATCTTCAATGCTGCTGTTTGCGCCGCCTAACACATGGACGTTTACACTAATGCTGTCCGGTTCGGGTGAGTGTTGGAGTAGCAAAATCACATCGCTATTGCCGCTGTCTTGTCCAAATTGCAGTATCCGTTCTGCGTCTGCGACATCAGTACAGCTGATTGCAACCTTATTATCTGGCGGGTTTTCATTGAACGCTGCGATCACATCTGGCGCGGCCGCATTGAAACGGATGCTACGTACGGGTTGTAGTCCGGGTGGTAAGTCGGGAACTGAGGGTGGCGGGGTGTCCTGATTGTCTGTTCTTTGGTTCGACACCCAGATCACACCGGCGCTCTCTACGACACCGTACTGAACTGTACAAAACGTTTTTGGTGGTGTGAGCTCGGGATGGGCGGGGATAATCTCGCAAAAACCCTGAGTAGAATAGTGCCAGCCGTGGTACAGACAGGCCAATCTTTCACCTCGCACAAACCCGTGTGACAAGCGCATACCGCGATGAGGGCAGCGATTCTCCCAGGCCGACAACACGCCCGATTCACTTCTCCAGACGGCCAGGTCAAGCTCGCCGAGTTGCGCGCGCATGACTCGTGCGGCAGGTACATCACGGCTAAGCGCCACGGGTTCAATAATCAGGGACAAGGCTTCACCGGTTGTATGAAGTGATGGGAGCTGATGGGTGAATTAATTGTCTTTCCTCGTACCCGATTGGTGGGTTTGTTCAGAATTTAGCAAAATCTCCTCGACATCGTCCACTGTTGCAGCGACCGGCCCCAGTGTACAGGCCAGTGCCAGTGCATCGACCAGGATTTCATGGCCGCTGGTGGTGACTTCGATTAATTCATTGCTGTGGTACTTGAGGCTGCTGGCAACCCCCAGCCGGTCTGCGCGCGCCTGAATCCACGGGACGAATGACGAGCGCGTAAAACTGCCGTGAATTCGTACAAGCATGGTGACGTTGTCGTCCGATTGCACTGCGGCCGTTCTCTATTTAGTGGCCGGTAAGCGTACCAAACTTTTGTGGCTGATTGGGGTGCATAAGACAATTTCCGCACAGGTCGCCAGAACCAGCAGGGTTCCAGGGCGTTGTGATTGCTATGCCGCGACGGCCAGCACAAGAGCAGTGAGCCGCCGTTGATGGTTTTCACGACCAAGCACGAAAGGTGTATCAGAAATGAATCAAATGGCCCGCGCCGGATGTTTGGCTAGATCCAAAACGACCTACGGCAGAATAGTCTGGAGGGGGGCAGCGGAAAGCGGAATCTGCAACATAGAATGGGAGTAATCGATAGTCGATCGAGACTTCGGGCGGGGATAATTTTGGTTTGTTGCAATAACCGATATTGAAGGTGACGCATATAGTTTTGGAATGCACCGAAGCTGGTCGGTGACTGCTTGCGATACGGCTTAAGAATCTGTGCCGTGAATAGCCTGAAACCAATCCGGGCGATTCTTGTTTTCAGTCTGCTGTGACTCTGGCTGAGATGCGGCACCCGTAACTTTCTTAGGCGGGCGTGTGTTCTTTGCGGAGTTGCCGTGCGCTGTGGTGTCGATGCGGTTGAACACGTTTCTGTTTAAGACCAGAAGTCCTGTCAGTCTACTTTTTAGTGTGCTCATTTGTAATTGCTCTTGTGGCGGCATCGGCGTTTTGGCGGAGAATACACAGGCTGCCTGACTTTGTCTGTAACTTAGTGTGTCATGACGTTAATGGTGTGTTCTGTGTCGGGTAATAGAGCAAGAGCTCAGCGGTGTTTTGGTGTGGTAGGTCTCCTGACCTGCTGGTGAATAAACAGATGGTCTGTCGACTATGAGAAGATCGTGTTGTGCAGGTTGATCATCTATTGTATCTATATCTGCATTTTACAAAGAAAATCTGATCTCAGATTACAGAAGCCCTCGCTCTAGTTGCTCTTGTTCTTCAACGCTTGTGCGCGATACGGGGTTGGCCTGCAGGCGCCGAATGTCGATCGGTTCTCCACTGATTTCACAATAACCATATACCCCGGACTGAATTCTGTATAACGCTTTTTCCACCTCGCTGAGTAGATCTGAGTCGAGGGCTCTTCTTTGCAGTTGCATCATATTGTGCATCTCCTGCTGAGCCTGGTCCAATGGATCACTTGGGCGTTCTGGCTCCATTATTTCGGGGTTTTTTGACAGCAACTGTTTTTTCATTGTCAGTAGTCGGGCTTTAATTGAATTCAGCTGGTCACAGTTCATGATCGACTCTTCGTTTGCATTCATCACATTTTTCTCAGTTGACATTGCCATTATCCTTTATTGTTAAGTTCTGGCGACTGTCGGTGTGTCGATAGAATTATTGAGCTCGATGATGCCAAGCACACGGCCGGCATATAGGGTCTTGCGAATGTAGTCTGGAAGCGCTTGTTCGGTTATCAGCACCAACGAGGTCTGCGGGTTAAAGCAGCTGGCCAGAAATATCAGAAACCGGGTTCTCTCTACACCGAATGTATCAAGGTCGATGATGATCAGTTCTACTGAAGCCGACCCTGTAATACCAGCGACATAGTCCGATTGATCGAAACGAATGATATGGTTTTGGTTCAGGCATGGAAGGATATTAAGATCACTCCATTTAGATAAGACATCCCCGATCACACCAATTTCATGAAAACCGCTATAGATTGATTTCATCCACTTTTTCATTTTCTTCTCCCCCAATACTGCTTGATATTTTTTTGTTATTTTTGTCACAGGCAATCTCTGGAGATCTACCTGATGAAGTTCTGAAATCCGTTATCGTTGAACTGAGCGGAATCTGATGCGGTAATCGTCAATCACTGTCACAGGGGTGTGAACCAATGTTGCAGCAAGTGATTGATACGCATAATTTAAGAACATGGAGAGCGATCGTCCCGGAATTACGCGCCGTGTTGGGCTTAGAAAACTATACCTGCCCGGATGGGCATCGGGATAGCTAGGGGGTAGTGAGACAAATCAATCCCGGTCGTCAAGGATGGCACCATAGGGCACAGCTATTCAATAACACGGACTACACACTACCTTCGCCATCCCAGCGCCGTCATTATCTACAGTAAGCTGGGCTGCTGCTCTGTCATCAGGTCAGTGTCTGGTGTTGCTAGCGAGTTACCGGGCAACGCAAAAAGCAATCGTCATGGGTGTTTTGCAATTAGCGGGGGTAGGCATTTGCATTTGTGAATTGTAAGTGGTTGGTTGAGGGCTCAGCCGTTAAGTAAGCCTGCCAGTGCAAAACAAACCGTTTGGGTGTAGGTGCTGCGACGGGTGTAGTTGTCTTTGGTGAGTAACCCGATAGCACCACCTTTCTGTTTAACGTTGTCTGTGTTAAATATGCGGTCACAGGCGTGACCAAGTTCCAGTCCCTGATCGATCAATGCAATGATACTTTGAGGCAATGGCAGGCTGGTGCTGCGGGATTGGCTGGTGCGGCCGTCTTGATGTCGTACAACAATCCATGCAAAAGTGCTGATCTGCCCGTGTAAGGTGTCGATGCCCGCTTCCAGGCCAACGCAATAGTCGGCGGCAGGGCAGGAGGCCGCCGCGGCCATAGCCCTGTTATGCGCACCTTGCCATGTTTCTCTATCGCTCAGCGGTTGGTCTGCTACACCTGACGGCACGCTGATGCCTTCAAAGCGACTGTTCGGTCGCGGTAGTAACAGTGCAAAGGCATCTTCAACAGCGCCAACCTTTACGGGATTAAGAGAGGCAATAAGCACGTGCATAGTCAGTTCCATACAAAAACCTGGACACGCACTGTACTTCCCGGCCACCTGCAATACAAAATTCTGTGCGTATTGTGTTCCTGGCAAGCGGCAAGGGTACTGCCATCCTGGTAAATTACCATAGCCTATCCAATGTTCAATCGGGTGTCCGAAGGCGTGTGCGGGCAGGTTAACCAAGTGTTACTCTTTACGTGTGCAAGGTAATAGCAGGTTCACCGGACAATGATCACGCGTAAGAATTTATTGATACAGATATTCTCTGGTTCATTACTTCTATTGTCTTTTCTGGCGTTTGCCCGGGAACCGGTAGAAGAGCAATTATTCGATCCTGAAATTCAGAGCAAACTTGTCGCAGAACAAGGTGATACGTTCTCTACTATTGCGGAGAGAGAGTTCGGGCACACAGAGATTGCTGTAGCACTGGCCGGGTACAATCAACTTGCGCTCGATACTGTTTTTAACGCCGGGCAGCCGGTGATTTACCCAAGTCAATTTGCAGAAAAACCTGACTCCTTTGAGGTTGTCTTTGTCAAGGGGAAGGCAATCTATCTGTCAGGCGACAATGGCTATACGATTGGGCGGGTTGAGAAGGGTGATATACTTGGGTCGGCTGATATTATTGGAACCGGCTCTGACGCATTTGTCAGTCTGCTCTTACCATCCGGCGTATTATTCAACGTCCAACCGGAGCGTCGTTTTAGCCTCAGACAGTTTCAATGCCTGCCCGATGACACCCGCTGCGCAGTGCTGATTCATGAAGAATCCGACCGCATTTACCTTAACGTTAGATTGCCCGATGGTCGCCCCGTCCCGCCTACCCTAACCTTCCCCTATCATTCAGCCGCCGTTCGCGGGCCCGTGTTCGTATTACCATCAGAAGAAGAGATCAGGAATTGGCCGATGACATGGTAATTGCGGGCTGTTGTCTGAAGGGCGATACACTTAAACTTGCAAATCGTCTTTCAACAGATGGCTATCTGGATTGATCATTTCTAATCTGGCGCAAATGAAGACCGCACTTTTGCAGCCCACACACCCTCGATTTCAATAATGACCCACAGCGATCTGAAAGTGGTGATAAGTTCATCGTTGGCGTTATAGCGGCGAATTTCAGCATCCAGATGCACTTTATCCTCTGATGCGTCCATCACTTTAATATCTGCAAAGCCAGAGTACTTCCAGGCTGAGCCGGCTCGGGCCAGAAAATCATCAAAGTAGTGTTGCGGCGTGTCCCAGGTTCTCCAGCTTGTGCCACTTAAACGGTGTTGTGGGAAGTGCAACGTCGCCGCAAGCGCTTTTGCGTCGTGCAAGTTCAGCGCTTTGATATGTGCATCCATGACGGCCAATGCAGCGGCAACAGCTTGGGAGTTGTTTGCCATAAGTGTGGTGCCCACCGATGTTTGGTTATTCCTGTGCCAATAGTCGATCCAACTCGCCGCTGGCATCCAGTGCCATCAGATCCTCGTCACCACCAATAGGCTGGTTATCAATCAATATCTGGGGCACTTTCTTTCGCCCGCAACGGCGCAGCATCTCAGCGCGCTCTAGCGGCATCAGGTCAATGAGGTATTCGGTGTAGTCGATTTGCCTTGAGTCCAGCAATTGTCGCGCTGCCAGGCAATGCCGACAGAAGCTGGTTCCGTAAATTTCTATCTTCGCCGCCATAAGTTACCCCGGAAATCAGAACGCGAATTGCCAGCCTTCAGCTCAGGTTATCTACGTCTGTTGAAAGTAGTGTATTGAAGAACGGTGCATAGGTCAGTACCGGGCCCTGCTGTACACCCAGGTTGTTGAATTCTTCGACAACCTTATCAAGGCACTGCGGATTGTCAGGTGCAGCAGAGAGGTTGCGCAAGGCCGAAAGTAATTTCTCTATGCTTGTCGGGTCCAGATAAGTTTCTAACATACGAATGGTTGTGTCGACTTGCTCTTGTGTAATTTCGGACTTACGGTTAACCGCATCGAGCTGACCGAAACTCTCTTCCCGAATCCGCTGCTGTACAGTGCTGACAAACTTCGCAAAGGTTTCTGCATCCGGTAGATCGATAAACAGTTTGATCAGCGCCTCACGATTAACTTCGCTAATGAAATACATCATTGAACCGTCTACCACTGGCTCCGGCGACAATACCGATAGAACGACTGATAATTCCTCGTCACCAAACGGGCTTTTGATCTGGTATTCGATCATATCGTCTACCAATTTGAATTCTCGGGTCCCACGGTCGGGGTGTTTCTGAGCGATGCTGTTTGTCATTAGTTAGAAGTAATATGTTGGTGGAGGTTCAGCCATGGTAACCCGGCCTTGCTTATACTTGCGCCATTACACAGAGTAGCTCAAACATCAGCGATGCACCCAGCCACGCGGTCATGCCGTTCATATCAAACGGTGGAGAGACTTCGACCAGATCTGCGCCAACGATATTCAGACCCTGAAGTTCTCGAACCACCTGAATTGCCTGAAATGAATTTGGCCCGCCAACTTCCGGTGTACCGGTGCCGGGAGCAAAGGTCGGGTCGACGAAATCGATATCGTAAGACACATAACACGGTGCCTTGCCGACAATCTCGCGGGCTTCGGTCATCACGTCTTCGATACCGCGTTGAAAAAATTCTTCGATACGAATAATTCGAATACCCACCGCCTCTGCAAAGTCAATGTCTTCCCGACCGTAACTGGTGCCACGGATGCCAATTTGCACCACTTTTTTCGGGTCCAGCAGGTTTTCTTCTACTGCTCTGCGAAACGGAGTCCCGTGGGTGAACTTATTGCCGTCGAAGTAGCTGTCGAACAGATCTGTGTGGCTGTCAAAATGCACCATTGCCACGGGCGCTTCTTCTGCAACGGCACGAAGGACTGGTAGTGAACACAAATGATCCCCGCCTGCTGTCAGTGGGCGGACATTGGCAGCAATCACTTTGGCTATAAATTGTTGTACGCGATTTAAGCCGTCTTGCATGTCCACCGGATTAGGCGAGACGTCTCCCAGGTCAGCGCATTTGGCCATCTCAAACGGCCGAACACCAGTAGCGCCGTTCTCTGCCCGAATCATTGTTGATAAGTCTCGGAGTTGACGTGGTCCGTGTCTGGGGCCAGGTCGGTTTGTGGTGCCGCTGTCCCAGGGAACACCGATCAGACCGATATCAACTTCAGGCAGATGCTCTGATGTGATCGGAACATGCGGTAATCGCATGAAGGTAGGGATGCCGGCAAACCTGGGTAAGTCCATGCCGGAGACCGGGGTATAGTCGATTGGATCCATAAGGTAGCAGGCTCAGTTGCTGGTGATTATTTGATGGGGCTAGTTTGCGTTAATGTGTAAAACAATACCATATGCGGAAGTGGTGTCTGTCGCTTTAAATGAAGCGTGGAGTTGCCTGAATTTCCCAACTGTGTCGCCGCTGGTGTCACAATTGACCAGCACGCATTTCGCGTAGCTTTTATCACTGGCAGGACCGCAGGCGTGACTTGGTTTCCCATACCGGTCTGCCGAGTCAATGCAATCGGCTAGGGGGAAACATAACAGTATCGAAAAACGAAACTGCTTTGAGTAACTATGAAATCTTTGCGGGCCGGAATTTTATGGTGTCGTTAGATAAAACCCACAGGAGTATTACTCGGTAAAAACAATTGACGGGAAATAAATCGATTTTGAAAATTAACCGTAACGCGCTGTGTCAGGGCTCGGCTCCTTGTGGCCCCGGATAATGGTAGACTGAAAAGCCAGCCCAACCCGTTAGCAAATCCATGAAAGCAGCCTTACTGGAAGAGTTCGAACAGCCACTAAACGTTACAACCACAACAGACCCGATGTTGCCAGACGATGGGGTGGTGGTTCGTGTCGACACGTGTGGTGTGTGTCGTTCCGACTGGCATGGCTGGAAGGGAACTAACCCGTTAATCAGCAGGCCTCATGTTCCCGGTCACGAGTTTGCCGGTAAGGTGGTAGCGGTCGGGCCGTCCTGCCATCAAATCAACGTTGGTGATCGTGTGACGGCACCGGTAATTATGGGGTGTGGCCAGTGCCTGACCTGCCGGCAGGGCCAGCTAACAATTTGCGATACGCAACATGTCATCGGTTTTACCGGTTGGGGTGCGTTTGCCGAGTTGGTGGCTGTTCCATACGCAGATGCCAACGTGGTGGTATTGCCTGACTCTGTAGGCTATGACGTAGAGGCAGCACTAGGCTGTCGGACCACTACGGCGTTTGCAGCAGTCGTCGACAGGGCGCAGGTTAAAGCCGGGGAAACACTGGCGGTACACGGCTGTGGCGGGGTCGGGCTTTCTGCCGTATCTATCGGCGCTGCTGTTGGCGCGACTGTCATAGCGGTTGATATTGTCGAGGAGAAACTTCAACTGGCAAAGGAAGCCGGAGCAACGCATGTTGTGAATGCCGCCACAGAGAAAGATGTACCAGCGGCAATCAAAGGTTTATCCAATGGAGGTGCCAATGCTTCAATCGAAGCGCTTGGCATCACCGAGACGTTTCATAACTCACTTAAGTGTCTGGCGAAGTTTGGCCGGCACGTACAAATCGGGCAACCGTTGGATGAACATGCTACGCCGTCGATACCGTTGCTTGAAACAATTTACTATAGGCAGCTGACGGTGATGGGATCACGCGGGTTATCCGCACATCGGTTTCCTGCGTTGTTTTCGCTTATTGATGCGGGCCGACTGGATATGCAACGCTTGATCAAAAATCGCATTACGCTGGAACAAGCCAGCGATGTGTTTTACCAGATGAACAATCACGAAGATGTTGGCATTACCTTGATTGAATCTATTTAACCGATCAGGAAGCACCGACAAAATCAAGTTCATCTCAATAGCATTTGCTCTGTCGATTGCGCTGTAGGTATCAATGCGTGTACTCAATGGCGAGTCAAATCGCATTGATCCGGGTCTGGCTTTCTACTCTGGCTGAAACCCGGTAGCATTAACGCCTGCTATGCAAATGGCTTCGTCCTGATCACCGGTGCCACCACTGGCACCTACGGCACCCAATATCGTACCGTCAGAATCTTTAACAAGCACGGCACCCGTCTGGGGTATGAAGTGCTGTGGGGTTGAACTTGCAAGGCTTGCGAAAAACACCGGGATCTTAGATTGGAGTTCGGTTAGCGCGCGGCTGCTACAGCCCATACCGGCAGCGGCAACCGCTTTACCCATGGCGATATCAAAACGCAATGCTGTCGCTCCGTCTTCACGCAGGAATGCCTTGATCTGGCCAGCTGCATCAACTACTGCAACACCCATTGGTGGATAGCCTTCATTTTTTGAGTGCGCTAACGCCTCAATGATTATCTGGTTAGCTTTTTCTGTAGTGAGTAGGGTCATATTGGTACTTTGGTTTTGTGGTAGATGAATTACTGGTGGCTCTTGCTTGAGCTGGTGGTGATATTGTGGAAAATGTACCATGAATTGGAATGCGGTGTGTGTTCCCGGTTTATGGTGAAAGTGGCAAGGGAATGGTTGGATGGTTTTGTTGTGGAGTCGGTATTTAGATCGCGCTGTACATGTTATCCGGCAGTTACAACGCCAACGCTGTAAAAGGTTTGCCTTTAGTGTGTGTGAGAACTGTTCTTGCACCCAGAGTAAAAAGCGCCTGTCCCAACAAGCTGGTGTTAGTTGGGTATTTATAAAATAAAGTGATGGAATTGATGAGTATTGAGACGTTGGAGGTTAGCCCTTCTTCTAAACCGGGACACGTCGTTAACGCCAAGGGCGAAACGATAAAAATACCCGATCTCTGGGAGCTGCTGAAACCCGGAGATGCCGCACTGAGCCGACGAATAAAGAAAGATGGCCCATGTTGGACCATGAAAGAGAAAAAGGGCCGGCGGTCTTTTTCGAAAGGTATTTGGGCTCCGGCTGATAGAATCGAAGCACTTCGTGCCGAGCTGGAGCAAGAACGACTTGATCCGTCTTATCAAAAGAAACTGGATGCGGGTCGAAAGCGCCGTGAAAAAGAACAGGTCGCCTACGCAGCTGATTTTGAAAGCTCTGTGCGGCAATATTTATCCTTTGCGCCCGCCTACACAGCACTCGCCGCTGCAATGGCCAAACAAATTGCCGAGCATGCCACCCCTGTTGGCAGTGGCACGGTCGCACGCACCAAACAGATTCCAATCGAGCAACGCGCAGAAGCGGCGACAATAGCCTGGATGCGGCATCAGACTACCGCCTACGACGACATGGTTATTCCACGTGTCAAAGGGCAGCGCCGTGAAGTCCGAAGACAATTGGCTAAGCGTTCAAAGCAATTATTGAATGATTATCGCAATGGCACTGAACGACCGCAGAGCTGTCCGTTGGCTGCAGCTTTAAAGGTTGGCTAGAGAAGGCCTGGTAGAGAGATAGAAGAAGCGCGCATATATAAAAGCAGGATTGCCGCTTGATTTCTGTATAAAGCCAGTTATTTCCACTCACTTCAAGATTGTCTTTGATCGGTAGCTTTGCACTCTGCTTTGCTGACCTTTTGTTCAAAGCAGCTGTAGTGTCGCAGCCAGCGTTGTGGTTTGAAAATGCAATCAGGTGATCAAAAAATATCTGCATTAGAATTACAGTATTCACTGGGTGCCTTCCACACGGCTTTTCATTCTGCACTTTGAGCTGCTGCACTTGCAATTCTCGACAGTGACAGTCGATAACGCCTCTGGCGTCGTTTGTCGGGTTTGGGTGTTTTCAATTATTGATGGTGTGGTTGAAAACAACCAGCGGTATACTATGTTGCTGTTCTGTTCAACTAACCAGAGTTCGGTTTCGGGTTGTACAGAACGTACCAGAATTTATCTTATTTTTAGTTTGTTTACTCAACACACTAAAGGGTAAACACAAGCGCTTAGGAGCAGACAATGAGCATGAAATCAGATGGGAAGTTTTACGAAAGGGCAGATGCTTTTATCCAACTGTCAAATGAGCAAATGAAAGGCGGCGCCACACCGGAAGATGTGTGTGAGTCGATCATGTATGCCGCCGCCAGGTTTACAGCCAGTTATACCGCGAGTCTTACTGGGAGTGCAGAAAATGCGGAGACAAAGAGAACAGACGCGATTGATTTTTTAGCCGATAAATATCGTGGCATGGTCACCAGCAACTACGACGAAACAACAGAAGATATGAAGACGGGTAGAGGTAATCCTCATTAGAAGCGCGATGACAGTGACTGGCGCTATAGATGCTCCTTCAACTACTGCTTTGACACTATGTAGTTAGGCAGTATGCGCTCGACCTGCCGTCAATAATTCGTTGAGTGATGTGAATGCTTTACTGACAGAATTTGTGCACTACCACGTCGTCCACTACGGTCTGCGGGCGATACTATTTTCCAGTTGTAGCAAAAAAATTAGAAAAAAAGTCTGTCCCGGTGAGGGCGTTAACCGTTGTTACAGAACAACACTCAACGGTTTACGGTGATGAAGCAACCGATCCGTTTGCCACCGGATCGGTTCTGCCGAAATTGCTACAGAGAGTCGATAAACTCAAGCTCGCTCCAGTCACTGTTACCGCTGGTGACACTAGATCCATTAAAGACGCTATAGGCAAATGTATCCGGGTCACCGTTGTCGGCATCGACAGTCAGATAGCTGCCATCGCTATGTGTCATGGTGAATTTACCGGACGTAGGATTGTCAGAGAACGCGTCACCGCGCAGAGGTGCATCGGTCTTAAACACAATGCTGCCATGCTCGCTACTGTGAAGGGTCATATTCAGTGACAGCGTAGACTCGCCTGAAATTTCTGACATCGCAATTTCGTAGTTGCTTAGTGTGTTGGTCTGTCCGTCGGCGATTGTTGTCATCGCATTGCCCGCCATTGATAGTTCCAGCTGTTGGGCGTTATCGAGTACGTTGATCGATAGATCACCGTTAATACTGGCTGATTCCTGCCCGCTGATTGTCAGGTTGTTGAATGTAACCGTGACGTTGGCAGATGAGTCGTCAGAATCCGCATCACCGACAACCATTTTGCCGCTGATTCCGATTGATCCGTTCGCGATCACACCATCGTTCTTGCAGTTGTTAAAGCTAATTGTCGCGCGAAAATTCTGCGGGTCGTCAAGACCTCTGGCGCGGATGTTCCCGGAGCCACAGTCCATTAAGGATTGATCAGTGGCCATTATGCTGCGAGCCCTTGCTGAAGGAGTAGACGCAAACTCAGCCGTATCTTGCGACACAATTTTGGAAACATCTGAAATCCAGCTGGTGGTGGCGTCGCCAAAAACACTGAGTGACTGCATGGTCGTATCGTTAAAGAACGGTGTCTGCGGGTCGGGATCAGCGACGGATGTCAGGTGTTTAACCGATGGTTCACTGTCACCGCCACAACCGCACAGTAAAGCGACAGCGATGGCTGAGGCTAATTTTCCGAATGTGTTTGTACTTACCATGAGTACTTCTCCTTGTTTTTATTATTGTTTTACAGCCTTGATTACGGAGGAGAGGTGGCGGCGGGGTGCGTTAATCCTTGAGATAGAGTGCAGAAAATCATGAGGTTGGCTGCCAATAGTCTCGACATGTTCAAGAATTGGCGTACTTCTAAGCTGCTGGAACTTGGTAGGGCGGATTAGTAAACGACAGCTACAGAGGTGCCTGTCCTGGTTAATTCGCTAATCTACAGCGACGACTGTCTGTGCAAATGGGGTAAGCCGTGCTCATCGAGCACGGCCAACCTTGCGTTTATGGCTTAATGTAGGTGTAGCCCTGTTGTTGTAGATGCGACAATTCGGCCACGCCACTGGGGACAATATCTTCGTCGAACACATCAAACAATTCTTTGTTGTAGTCAATCTCGCGACCCACCAGCGTATTATTGCAAACGTGTACTTCAACGTTTTGGCCTTTTAAGCCGAGTACCTGTGTTTGGAGTTGTTCATTGCTTACTGCGCTTTTCAGTAGCCCCACACCGTTTCCATGTAGAACAACTTTGATTTCCAGATTTTCCGCGCCAACAGCGTTGATGTGATTCTGAATATTTCGCATAGCGCCACGGTACTTCTTATCTTTGTCACCACCTTCATAGTTGATGTGGTAGACAACCTTTTGTTTACCGTAGCGCTCGTCTGCGTGTGATATGCCGAGTATTGACCCGAACAAAAGCGCAGATGTCAGTAGTAGTGAAAATAACTTGCTTGTCGCTTGTTTCATGTTTCCTCCAGGATATTCAAGAAAAG
>JAYJMJ010080789.1:0-19442 GCA_036873875.1 Laminaria ephemera | reverse complement strand
AGAAGGTTGGATTAAGAAATCGTGCCCGGCGGTAAGAGCTAAGCAATATCCTGGTGCACAGCAGCTTATTCTCGAGGATTGTCAATATTGGTGTCTGGGTTGGCAATTCAAGGCGAACTTTCTGCCCACATCAGCTGAGATGAATGTATGTCTGTATCGCTGCATGAAGTATACATTACATGGGGGGGGGTTCACCACGGCGGTCTAGCGCACACCAGCGGCTCTGCGCATGCCCGCAATGTAGTCTACAGAAGCGGACACCGACCGTACAAAGCGACAGAACTACCAAAAGAGGTGCACGGTGGCATTCAATTAGTCCATAGAATTGAAAGTATCTGAGGTTGCAGGTATGATCGGTAAACATTGTTTGGAGAGAAAAGTTAACGACGGTCGGCAGGAAAGGTGAAGTCTATGTTTATTGTGTGCCAGGTACATAGCAGTATGAGTACATGTATAGTACAGCAGTACTACTACAGTACAGCAGTAGCGAAAACACCTAGTACCTCGAACCTACCGCCGCTGTGTCATCATACATTGTCATACCAGTGTGTGCGCATAAAAACCGCGGTACGTCCTCGTCGTAACTCGTAAATGTAAACTTTTGTTTGCTAGGCGTTTCACGCAAAGGAGAAACACCTTCATAAATCAAACGAAAACCACGCAGCACGTGTTGCTGTGTTTCTCCGAAACCCACATTCGTACACACACCATTTGTACCTCCAACCGGGTACCGCTCGCCCTGCGGTGTAGGGTCATCCGATTGGGTCCAAGCACCGCGCCCTCTCTGCCTCACGGAGCCCTGGCGCCCGGCGTACGCAGTAGCCGAAGAATCTCGCGGCGCTCGTTTCGCGACCAGATGCTAGCGTACAAATCTAGAACGTTTGACCGAGAATGGTGTATTCACACGTTGAAAACGTCTCAATCGTTCGCTTGACCCTCATTTCTTGCAATGCCCACTCCCCGACGCACGCGCAACGGCGGAGCACGAGACAAGCCGCCCCAGCCCTTATTTGCTACACTCTTCCCGCCATGAGCTGCCAAACATTGCTGAAGCGGCCGCCCCTTGCGTTTCGATCACACGAAAAAGGGGCTTACGCGTGTGCTCTTTATCTTTGAAAATCCAACTTTACTCCGTCACAAGACTGTAGTCAAGGCAGGAAATCATGTACAAATACGCTTTTCAGCACTCCCGGCCAGGGCGCCGCGAAAGTACGACGGAGACCGCCTCACGCGGCGTTCGAGTCGGTGACCACGATTGGGAATTAGCGGACCGAGAGGTAGACCTCATCGCGAGGAAAGCCGATTAAATGCTCAGAATATATGTCTAAACAATGCTGGCGGGTGCTCATGGCACAGCGCGTGGAACATCGTGCATATCATTCAATACTATACTAGCTGAAAACGAAATGAGGCCCGATATTAGGACGGCTTTACTTTGGATTCAGTATGGGTTTAAGCACCTGGCTGGACGACGACCTAGGGCATCGCGAGCAACAGAGACAATGGCATACGCTTGGGTTGGTCGTCGCCATCTGTCATGGCCCTTGTGCGGAAGCACGAAAGAGCATGGCGGGGACCGCCGATCATGGCGTCTTGTGCAGCGGTGGCAAACTTGCACGTACGTAATAACAGACCCAAAACGCACAGTTTTTTCAGTGGAAAACCGCTATTTCAAAACACACGAACCGAGCTGCTGCTGCTGCTAGCTGCTATGTTCGTAAGTTCCAAGACCGGTGGTCTGACCGCTCCGTGGTGGGATGAGATTATATATGTTCGTTGTATTAGAGCGCAGAGCAAGGGAGAGGGAGCACAGAGCAAGAGCGCGTAGAGTAGCTCAAATAATGACTGTCCTTTCAAATCGTCAACTCAGGTTGCAGAAGCACGCCTCTGAGGTTTATGCAAACCCCTCTACAACATGAAACCGTCATTTGCTGTTTAGACCAAAATAACACCCTCCCTGGCCCTTCACAGCAACGACGAGACCAAAAGGGCATTCGTACCAAGATAGGACCTAAGAACAAACAACAACAGTCCCGCAGGAGGAAACCCGGACACCAGGCAAAAAGCCCCTGTATAACACTATATACTCCAAACCATTGCAATCAAAACAACGAACGGCCGCATTCCAAAACGATGATCATGGTCAGAAACTATTATGTCAATTGGTGCCCTACTAACCCATTCCCCTTGAAGTAACCGGGGGTGGCGACCTGACAACGTTTCCTGGCAATTCCCAAACATGGTACTAGTCGCATAATGCTCATAACCCTTACTCACCCTCCAACGGCAGATTCAACAAGAACTTACGGTTATATTTAAAAGGGGTCACAGCAAGGGATTTCGTCAGAATATCCGCGTGCTGCTGATCCGAAACTACATATTGAATATCGACCTTCCTCGAACAAAGTAGCTCTCTGACAAAATGAAAGCGCACATGAATGTGCTTGCTCCGAGAAGAGCTAACAGGATCCTCAGCCAACGCTATTCCCCCCTGGTTATCTTCGAAAACCCCGGCGCTTGATCCGCTTAGTTCTGGGCAGATAAACGACGCCCCCGTGAAGAAGGCCTCCTTCACCCCTTCACCTAGGGCGACGTGCTCAGCCTCTGTTGTGGGCGTTGTCATACACCTCTGGGTGCTACTTTCCCAACTGACGGCCGCACCCCCCAGGGTAACTACCGTCCCCGATACCGAACGCCTGTCGTTAGACTCGTCGGCGTCGTCGGTAACACTATATGTAGTCAAATCCGATCCCGAACCCCGCACAAACGTCAGCCTAACTCGCTGATTCAGTGAAGGTATGTCATCATCATTATAACTGCCTTTCAGTGGGATTGTGAAAGTGGCGCGTCACAGCACGCACAGCACTCGCGATGTCCGGCCTCGTCATGGTCGACAACCACATCAAACGGCCTACAGCCTCTCTATACGGCCAGTCTCCTCTCACCTCGCCCTCCTTCCTCGAGCCTAGTTCTACACCGGGGGTCGCGGGAAGGGTAGACGATGAGGTAACGCCAAAATGATTCAGCATCCTCTCAATGAACACCTTCTGCATAGTTTCCAACGTTCCTAGATCCCGGTCGCGTTTGAAAGCGCAACCTGTGTACCAAGTTAATTCTCCGAGGTTGCTCGTGGGGAATTCCGCAACTACCGCGGCATGAAAAGCTTTGCACGTCTCGTCCGAGTCTGTAATGACGATGTCATCTACTTGAACGGCCATGACTAGTTATACGTTGCCGTCCACAACCTTGATAAAAACACACGTCTCAATCCTAGATTGCTCCATGTCATACTCGACCACTGTTTCTACCAGTAGTCCGGCCCACTGCCGTCCGCTCTGCTTTAGACCATACTGTGATCGGTTGAGGCGAACGGTTTTTCTTTTCGTGTAACCACACCCATCGCATAGTTTCATGTACATTTTTTGGTCAAGGTTCGCGCGAACAAAAGCTTGCGTGACGTCCAAATGGAATAATGTCAACCCTTTCTCATTTGCAATGGCCGCCAGAATTTTAACTGACGCTGAAAATGGAGTTGGTGCGAACGTGTGGAAGTAATCAACGTCCTGCACCTGGCTACAACCCTTAGCCACAAGTCTAGCGTTCAGCTTCGCTATCAAGCCGTCTATATTTGTTTGTGGGAAAACACCTACCTTGCTCTTACAGGTTTCCGCCCCGGTGGCGGTGTCGCGGCTTTGTACGTTCCGGTCGTTTTGTGACCGTCAAGTTCTACTTTCATGGCCTCGTTCCACGTCGCTTAGTATAGCGATCTCTCTACGCCAGCTACGGACTGCGGGAGCGGTTCTACGTTAACAGGATAACCAATCGGCATGCGCACGCTCGACTCCCCTTTGTTCACCTAGGGTCCTCCAGCCAGCGATGCCATTTCGTCCTCCGCGGCCGGGGTGTTCTCTTCAAGAGACTCCTGGTCTTCATCATAGATTCGTAGATGGTTACAAGCAAGAGCGTCACGGGTCTCGAAGTCCATCCTATACCGCCCTCGAGCAGGTTGGTCACCCTCTAGGAGTTGGCTTTGACCTCGGGTTCGGCCCCGTGTCGTTAGGGGGGCCCGTCCCCAGTAGTCGCTAACATCATGCGCCGCCCTCCCCGACAGGACCGCGGGTGGACCCTCACCACTCCCTTGGTCGGTGTCGGTAGTCGATGCGGCGCTGGGGTTGCTATCGGCCCTCCCTCCTGGGATGGAGGGGGCATCCACCGTGCCCCCTTCAGACGAACCTATCGTCTCGGCTGTCCCGTCACCGGCCCCGCCGGTGACAGACACCTGTGTTGGGAACGCTCCTGCAAGAACACGTCTACGTCAAAACGCCACGTCACGTCGAGGTAGTCTAGATGAGCCAGATCGTCGTCCAGCTCATCCATCACCACCCCACCACCTTGATCCGACGTGCTCTCGTCGTCCGCGACAGACCCCCCCTCTTCCGTAGACATGGAGTTGTTCGTCTTTGCCGGCACAGGTGGTGCAGGCAACACGCGTTGCGAGGTGACATTTCGTGGGACTATGAAATTACGTTGCTTAGTCAGCACTCGTACAGAGTCTCGGGGGCAGTGAGGGTCAGGTCCAAGGTAAAAACATTCTGTTCTTTCGCCAGTGACTTATTCTCACTCTTTACCTTGCAGTAGCCAGGTTTGAGGAAAGGTTGGAATAATACCGAGGGGGGGTTACCATGCCACATCTCATACGGCGACTTGCAATCTGGGTTGGCCGTGGTCGTTATGCGGTTCAACGAATCGCACGGCCAGAGAGATGCTTCAGTCCACAACGACTCAGTGGCCAGAAATTGCGCGGCTAGAAAAAGCTCACAAGCCTCAATTAGGCCCGCCATTGCGGCCGTCTAGATGAAACCTAACGTGCGCTCTGCTTCCCCATTGAATTGGGGACTGTCGGCCGTCGTGAATTCGTGCTTAATACCTCTCAATCCACACAGGTCTCCAACTTTTCCCCTGCGGAATTCACCACCACCGTCTGATCGAACAAATACCACCTTGGAAGGGAAACCACCTGCACGGGTATCCGCAAGGAACTGCTCAAACTGTTCCGAGGCGTCCTATTTGTGGCGCAGAAAATACAACCACGTATGCCGACAAAATTCGTCGCGCATTATGAAAGTGTACCGTTTCCTCCCGGTAAACTCTACCATCTCAGGCCCGCCCAGATCCACAAAAACCCTCCCGATTTTCTTATCTGCTGGTTTGTGCGTGTATGGTTGAAAACCTTTGCGAAAGCCCTTAGCCATAAATCACCCTTTGCACTCCAGCTGTTCTCGCCCTCGCGGACGATCCCTTGCTGCTCCGCGGACTTCCGGAGTAGACCCTCGTGAGAGTGTCCAACAGGCAGTGGAAGTCGTTGATCTTAATCGTAGACTTCTTGGGTAGTTCCCCCGGGTCGAGTACAGCACAGGCATGCTCTCCACTACTGCTGTTGAGTCTGTAGCCGTAAAGGCCGAACAGGGTCCCGCTCATTGGGAATACGATTGAGCGTGCTGACTTGAGTGTACCGACAGCCACCGTGAGGCGCCCATCGAAAACGTGTACGTCTTTGATGAGCGTGGACAGCGAAAAGAGATGGTAACGAAGATCGGGCACGTGCGCAACGTCCGTCAGCAACACGTCCACCAAATGGTTTCCGGACCGAAAGACAAAGCTGACATCACCGTATCCTTCGATCGCGCGAGTTGTGCCGTCGGCGGTTTTCAGCTTTAAATTACATTATCTTTAAGTTTTCATTTGTCAGCTGTCAGCTGAAGGCGTCATGTGAGTGGACGCTCCACTGTCGCATATCCAAGCCTTGTCGCCAACCTGCCAGGCCAACTCCCCATCCCCCATTACGCTTACCGCATCATCGCATTTGCTTGCTTCTTCAGCCTTGAAGGCTGAAACCTGGAGCACACCATCATCACTGTCGTCGGAGAAGAAGTCGAGCCTTGCTCCAATCTTGCTCGTCACCGCCAACACAGCCTCTTCTTTCGCTGTGGGGCAGAGAGCAGCAGTGTGTCCCCATCCGTGGCAGAGCGACTGCATGGCTTCACCGTGAATTCGGGGACCCATTGGCCGTTCTTGCTACACCTGAAACAACCCCCCGCGGAGGCATTATGTTCGGCGGCATTAGCGCTGCTGCCGTCACCACCGGCAGCAGCAGCCGAACCACCACCATCCTCGGTGGTGCCTCTAACGCCGGCGGAGCCATCACCGTCCTCGCTGTTGCCTGTACAGCCGCGTCCGTGTTTTCCTCCACGTACGCCTCTGTCTCTACCGCGGGATCCACCACTCCCGCGGCCGCCGCCGACGCCACCGCCGCCGTACATTACATGGCCCTGGTTCGACCCCTTCGACTAGCCCGCATTCAACCTCTTCTCCCTGTTGACAGAACGTCGGTGATGCCGCTCTCGCGCAGCCTTGAAGATGTCCTCGCGGCCGATGGTGTCGCGGGACGCCAGGTTCCTTGTCTCCACCTCGTACTCGAGTAACAGAGCATCGATGAAGATGGTGTACAGCACGTGATCGTCGAGTGTTGTACCAGCTGAGCGCATCTCTGCGGCAAGATCCTCTATCCTACCCATCTCTTGAAGCAGGTTGCTCCCCTACGCTATCGTAAACTTTTTTATGCGTCGGGAAAGTTCCGACGTGGCGCCAGCTGTCTGGGGACCGTACCAAGCAATCAGAGCGTCCCACGCTTCCCTCGGCGAGACACACATGTGCATTATGCACTTGTCACTCTTGGCCTCAAGAGCCGTCGACAGGAAATTCCATGCCAACGTATACTTGTGTACATGCTCGGGGCTAACCCCCCTGGCCACAAGTACATCGTTCTCGGTGTCTAGGTCTACTAGAATAATGTACTGAGGAGGATCCGACACAAAGGCACTCAAACAGCCTATGCCTTCGAGTGAAACTTCGCATTATTTTTCCTGGGAACAATGTCCTCTTTCTTGCCACTAAACGGCGATCCAAGCGGGTGCTCATAGCCCATAATTCGTGACGGCATACCAAAAACACCAAGCTCACTGCTGGATAAGACACCCCTCTATCCAGCCCTTCTCGACTGGTCTCCAGCTCTCCCGAGCTGGTCTGGATGATCCCTCACCGGACCAACCTCGACAGGAACATCAGCTCTTCCGCGTCCCGTTTCTCCGATATTTCGCAATTCAAGGTCACGGAACATCGTAACTCTTGCTGCTGCTGTGTCTCGTACCGCGGGTTCTCCCGCAGTAGAGTTGGCTTGTACAGCAGCAGGGGGTGTCGCCCGCTGGTTCCGTCCCCCCAGCAGTGCCGACCTCAGCACCACCAGGTTCCAATACACCAGAGCCGCCCTCGGCCCCACTGGACTCAACTCGGCCGATGTCCCTTTTGAACTCGACCATCATGCCCCTCATCGCATCTATCACAAATGCTTGGCCAGCTCCGTTCATCTTCTGGACTTCACGTCTGAACTCAACAATGTCAGGGTTGGGCTCCCCCTGACCCGAACCCAAAGCCGATATCCTGCCTTCTCTGGTACCACATCTATTGAACTACTAGTGTGTTCGTAAGTTCCAAGGCCGGATGGCCTGACCGCCCCGCGGTCGGATGATATTCTTTATATTCGTTGTATTAGAGCGCAGAGCAAGGGAGAGGGAGCACAGAGCAAGAGCTCGTAGAGCAGCTCAAAGAGTGACTCTTTTCCCAAATCGTCTAATCAGGTTGCATAAGAACGCCTCTGAGGTTTATGCAGACCCCTCTACAACATGAAACCGTAATTTTCTGTTCAGACCAAACGAACAGGGATAAGTTGAAGTACCTCTGAGGCCAGCGTCTCTGTTGGCCACAGCCACTGAGGTGGTGGTGCTGGGGTACTGGTGGGTGCTGCTATTACTGTGGCTGTTGCAGTTTGGCATCTTCGTCAAGCTGTTCCCGTTCTTCAGCCTGTGGATCACGGAAGGGAGAGTTAATTGGGTGCTATAGCTGTGCGGCTGATTGGTTCTTTGGTTCGCTCCTCCCACAGGTGATAGGTATGCCTCATTTTGACGAAAATGACAACATGTTATTTCTGGGCGGGCTGAATGAGAACCTTGGTGCAGTGAAGGCCGCCCTTGAGGCTGGATCGAGCATAAATGGAGCCCTATGGCACGCCTTTACGCCCATCGTGGCAGCCACCATGGCCGGTCATATCGGCATCGCAAACTTTTTACTCGAGCGAGGGGCAGATCCCGACAGGTCTGTTTCTGTCGAGCTACCATGCCCAAATCGTGGCATCGGTAAAATTACGCCCGGTGAACGGGCCCTGCATATAGCGGCGAGAGACGGAAATATTGAACTTATTCGTCTGTTGCTGAAGCGGTCCCGCGTTGATCCCAACATTGCCGAACGACGGAGGCTACACCCCACTCATGGCGGCTTGCTTTAGCAAGCATGCCTACACGGAAGTGGTGCGGCTGGTGCTCGAGGCGGGCGCCGACCCCGCGTTGGAAAACGTCAAAAGCGGGTGTACCCCTATGGACATAGGGGCCTGCCGCGGTTTCACGGACATGATCGACATTATGTACTCCAGAGCACCTGCCACGCTGAATCGCTGCGCTGCCGAAGGCGAAACCCCGCTTCTTGTGGCGTGCTCGGAGGGCCACGAAAGTGCAGTGTCCAAGCTGCTGGCGCTGGGGGCGATGCAGCGGACGCCCCTGAACGACATCGTCAGGTCTCCGCTCGAGATGGCCGTTGAGAAAAGCTTCGTAGGCGTAGTGCAGATCCTGATGAACGAAGGGGGAACAAGGGTGGTCGGAGGCGAGGAGGCGTTGGGAAAAGCTCTGGGTGTAGCTATTGTCCTTCGCCGGGTGAGAATATTCCGGCTGCTGCTCACAGTGGATGGAGAGGAGCGGCGATCGGAGTGGGCCAACCGCGTGGGCCTGCTCCACTTTGCTGCTGCCTACTGCTATTCCGCCGCGGTGAGCATTCTCCTTGAGGCGGGAGCGGACGACGCGTCATCTGCCTGGGAGGGGTGTATCCCTCGAGACGTCGTCGGGCTGGATCTTGGTCAAGATTACGTGCCCCAGTTGGATTGGGAGGAGGAAGTCGCAGTTCGCCGGATGCTGTAGCGTGGCCCTCTGATGAAGCGAATGCCATTGGTAGCGGTGATGGTGACACTGCTGCTGCTGCTGCTGCTGCCGTCCTCCCGTCTACGCCAGCGCAGACCGCCAAAGCGATACATGTGCGAATGTTCTGATCGAAGGAGAACAGCAGTAACAAGTGCTTCGCGAGGCTCATCGGCAAGTAAGCGCTATCGTAGCTGGACTGCTTTGTTTGCGCGTTGTTGTACGTAAGTCAGAGTTGGTTATTTTGGAATGGGTAGTTTACCATTCGTAGAAAACTATGATTAACGCCGATATATGTAAATTACTTTCTTTGATTTTCTATGTTACGATGGCTAGCCCGATCGGCATCAATACGAACCCTGATCTCATCGCCAACCTCAACCCCGACCCGTCTCGATGGTCGTCGGTGCTGATATCGGCGTATTTGGCGCAGAAAACATTCTTCAGCACTTGTTTTATGTTCATGGTTTCTGGCATGCCTGGTTGCCGTTGGGACTAGACGGGCTTTTGAAAATTCCTGATACATTGTAGAATTTCTTGTGGGCCAAACAACGTCGAGTATCTACGAAGTCGAGTTGTTGTTTCAGTTTCTCTACCGCTCGTAGGTAGTGCTGCCGTGCAGTTTCTGTCGAGTTTGTACCGTAGCGTGGAGGGGAGGAGGAGAGAACTACTGTAGGATATAACCCCACGGAGGAAGGGCTTACAGCATTTTAGACATATGTATAGCCAAAGGTTAAAGGGATGAGCAAAAAACACAGCTTATTAGTTGTAGCAGACTCTCGTCCGCTCCAGTGCTGAGATTATTACATAGTACCTGGTAGTGTGTAGCTGTTTGCGGCTTCGACTATTACCGGCCGCGGTGTTTATGTGTTTGATTGTCGACTACCGGTCATACTTCGTATTATGGACAGCACAGCGAGGCCAACAGCAGCCGCGCCCCTTCCGTGCCCTCCGCTTCCGGGACAGGTATTGCGAGAAGGGCTAACTGTGCATTTGTATAGTGGACACGAAATGCCTCGTCGAGGCCCGGGGATTACCGCTACTGCTACAATTTCGACGCTGCACGAGGAGCTGGATCTCGCCCTTTGCGGCAACAGGAAATACCGCTTCGTGAAACGTGTGACGATTTTGGTTAAATGCCGCGATTTTTGTTATCTAGGAACGACTCAGTGAATGGCAGTGGACAGCTGCTGTCGTTGTCACTTGCGGGAGATAGACTGACGGTATGGTTTCCGGCAACGCATGCCGTTAACCCTTTTGGGGTCCATGTATAGCATCGAAAACTCATGACATGTACGGCCCTATTGACCCTCTACTTATGAAATATCGTGCTGCAGTACGAGTATGGTCATGCTGCGCGCGTGTCATGTAGCTCCTTCGGTTAAAGATCGGAGATATCCCTTATCCCAAGAGCCTGGGCTGCTTCGTGTGGCTGATGCTGCATTGGTCGATTTTATTCGTCACACTGTCTCTTTTATGTTGCATGTTGCAGATTCATACCAGATTTCGAACGACAACGCCCTGAAGGGTGTAATCGGTATTTTGTTGAATTCCAGGCACTCGTTGCGTTGGCGTTTGCACTGTTGTGCCTCACTATCAAGGCCCGAGTCAATGAAGTCTTGGTTTGAGCATTCATTTTGCGTCGTCGTGAGTTTTTTCCTGGAGGAGAGCCTCTGGAGCGATGCTCGTATCGCCGGCATCACGCTTTTTTTGCCGATCGCATCCTCCACTTGGAGATATCAGGTTGCAGGAACCGGCTGTATTTTGCGTCTGCTCCAAAGCCGGCAGGTTCCTCAGAAATCAACTTCCAGCCAAGTACCGTTCGCTCGTTGGTGATATTGCGAACATAACACGACCTCAACTCGCGTGCATATATTTATTCTCTTCGATATTATTGTTGTTGGCAACATAGCTGTGCGCATGGTTGTTGCTGGTCACGGGCAGGCGTAAATGACTGGTTAGACTAGTTCCATTCTGCCCTCTCCCTTCTTCAGAGACGGCGATCGCCCCGGAATAGTGTATGTGCTCTGCCCACTGTTGGTTGCCTTCTGTTGAACTGAGCAGCTAGCCAGGCCAAGCGCGCTAAGATATGCACACTATTAACTGGCTCTATTCCCTAGGTTTGCCTAGGGTACCTAGGGTCTCTGTGACGGAAAACTGAGATGTGTCTGTCTGTCTGTCTAATCTATTACTGGAAAAAAACACCACAACGATTTTACATCAATGCCAGTAAATACTTTTTCAGCCATTGAGTTGTATGTATGGTTCAGGCTGAATAGCCATACGGACCCCGGATTGTACTTTGGTTTAATGTGCAACACAACCACTCTTCCACAGTCATCGCTGACTATGACAGACAGAGTGGTTGTGATGCATATTTAACACTGTAGTAGTCAGAAGGTAACAGTTGAGAGTGTATTTGATTGAAAAGTACAGATAGCGTAGCTGCTGTTCCGATAAGCTCATTTCACCTAGCTCGCTGGTTCGAGCCACGCACAATATCGTTTGATACTTTTTTAGGTTGCGCAATCATACTACGCCAATACATCTGGTCACCTTGTTGACGCTACCGGCACCCTTTCCATTCTCGACCGACTTTATTGTGCAAATCCACTCACAAGCCTTCACCGGGATCGGAGTGATGAGGGTCTGCACACGGTGGCGACTTCGTCACTGCCTCGAGGGTCAAGCGCGCACGCCGTCTCGGCAGGGTCCGCGCTGGCGTATGCGTTTTCTCCCCTTGCCACCCGAGCCTCTGGTGTTGCTGTCAGCGTCTACTCTATTTCCATCCCGCCCCGCCCGCCAGGACAACATGGAAGAGACACCTGTGCACCCTTTTATTCGCGAATCGCTACCGCCGGCAAACATATGTTCTGTTCGCCATTTCTGACGCCGAGTAAGCGCTCTCAAAAATACATGCACTATCAAATTCCCCCCAATACCACGTCGCCGAAAAACACAACGTACTTCAATTCCTGTCCAGCCCTATTTAGCGACCGAGAAAATTACCGGCCATCGGTCAATGCGTGGCAGCGGCAGAACCAACGCCGTTCTCTACCACAGAACGGGACGTACCCCCCAACCTACATCGGCATGTTTTCAGGTGCTTCTGGACTGGTGCAACCCTGCAACATCGGCAGACCAGTCAGTTGTACCAATGCATGCGCGTCGATGCCGCCCAACGCGAACTATCACATAGCTCGTGCTAGGGAAGTATTCGTTTTCTATCTTCCAGGTACGGATAGCTGGGGCTAGGGCCGGGGCTCGGGCGGGGGCGTTGGCGGTTTGGAGGGCTGGGGCTACAGCTGGGGCTGAGGCAAGGTGGAAACGTAAAGTCCACGCTAGGGCTTACACCTCACCTGGAACTGAGGCTAGGGCCGGGGCTAGAGTTGAGGGTGGGACTCGAGCTACATTTAGAGTTTAGGCTAGGGTTGGACTTCCCGTGGAGCTGGGACTACAGCTTGGGCCGTGGCCGATACCTGGTACTTTAGATTTAACGATGGCCGAAGCTACAGCTGGAGCTAGGGCTGATATTGAGCTTAACCTGAGTCTGGGGTGTGGAGTTGAAGCAAGGTGCCTGGGATTTGGGCTAATGCTGTGGATCGGCGCTGGGCTGAGGTCAAGTCTAGTACGGCAGCAACAGAAAATATGGCTATCGCTGGGACTGTGCTCGCGCAGGAACTTGGACTGTGGTTGGACTGAAGTTGAGCGTGGGGCCCGCGCTATAGCTGGGGCTGAAGCTAGGTCCGGGTCCGATACTGGGGCTAGGGCTGGGATTAGTACTGGAGCTACAGTAGGACCGGACCAAGTCTAAGGCTCGGAATATAGCTTGGGCAGTGCTGGGGCGTCAATTGGGACTGGGACCAAGACTGGGACTGAGGTAGGAGCTAGGAGTATTAATATGGCTTGGGTCAGGGCTGGGGCAGAAATTGCGACTGGGGCTAAACGTTCGACTGGGCTTTATCTGTGGCTGCACGTGCGACTGCGGTTGCGGGAGTTGAGACAGGTGCGGGTGCGGGCGCGACTCGGACTGGGGCTACAAGTGAAGTTTGGCCTGTACCGCTGGGGCTGAGTTTGCGGAGGCTGGGGTCAGGGCTGGGGCTATATCTGTGGTTGACTCTGCGTCTAGGTCCTGTGAGGCTTCGATTGGGCCGGCTTTGCAGTGGGAGAGTCGTTTGGGAACACCGGTTCCGCTCGGTCTGTAACTGGGGTTAGGTCTAGGGCTCAGGTAAGAGCTTGGTGTGGACTGCAGCTGGGGCTTACGCATGAAGGCTGGAGCTGGAACTGTAGCTCTGACCAGGGCCGGTATCTGGGACTGTGGTTGGAGCTAGGGCTATGATTGGGGCTGAGGCAGAGGCTGATTGTGTGATTGGGCTCGGTTGTGGGCTCTTAGACTCGAGCTTTCCTCGGCGGTTGGGCTGGGGCTACCACTAGGGTTGAGGCTGGAGCTTGCTCTTGGGACGAGGGTTGGGCTTTGTGCACGGCTGTAGATTTGGGTGGGCTGGGGCTTGGGCTGGGGCTTGGGGTTCGGCTGGGTGAAAACTGAGACTGGGACCGGGGTTGGTGCCGGGGTTGGGGCTGGAGCAGGGTCTAGGGGTTCGGGCGTGACTGAGGCTACATCAGCTAGATGCCGCGGTTGTGGCTGCTGGAACCAGGGTTGGGGTTGGTGCTGGAGTCGGGGCTGGAGCTAAGAGTGGCGTGTGGTTGTGGCCGATACTGTAGCTGGAACCGGGGCTGGGCTCTGACTTGGTCAAATATGATGATACGGCCATACTGCTCAGAGCTTGGGCAGCAGCTTGGGCCGGGTCTGGTGGTTGGACTGATGGAGGAGTTGAGCCTACTGCTGGGCCATGGATCGTGACTGTGAATGAGGCTGAGGCTTGGGCTGGAGTTGGCACTGAAGCTGGCGCTGCAAGTAAATGTAGGCTAAAACAGGGAATGTACTGTACACCATGCCGCTTACTATTGTACGCGTGGCAGTGGCGCTGCAAGTAAATGTAGGCTAAAACAGGGAATATACTGTATACCATGCCGCTTACTATTGTACGCGTGGCAGTGCAGATGGCAGCTGTCTTTCGGGTACTTTCCGTCCGTTGCCATCATGAGGTTGCCCCCCGCCGTGCCTCTTATCCCGATATCCCGCCCAGCAGGATCTTCCCGCCAACTCCCCGTCAAATACCTGGTATATTGTTTCGTTTCGCCGGTTACCAAAAACGATATTAACTGTGTCTTCCCATCCCTCCCCTGCAACGCTTCTTACGCGTCCCGTCCTGTTTCCAGCAAAATCAAAGTGTATTTCTACTGATGCCGTTTTCCTTTCCTTCTTTGATCGTCAGGAGTTAGGACCTTACTTCTCCTCAATTTTTTTCCACCAAAGATCTCGATCCCACGGATATTTCCCATCCCTACCCGTCCAAACCATCAATCCTTTACCATCAATTCCCGTCATGAAAAAAAACACAACTCGACCCATCGGACAATAATGCCATCCCCGTGGAGAAAACTCATTACCCAGTCAAATGGGAACCAGCATTGCTCCGAATGTCTTGGAAATTCTATGGAAGACGCGATCACTTCCCTCAGTCTAGCCAAAACCCGCGACAACGCAGCAGCAGTGTAGGCACAGGAAACAAATGCAAATAATTAGCACAATGCCTCTCCCTCGAAGAGATTGGCGCCTAGCAATGCCCTGCACCTAGCCTTGTGCCCGCGAACATTGTGCCCACCAATGCCACCGTCGCCTATAAAAGACCGGAACACGTCCGTGATGCTTCGATTCCCCACGACACATCAAACGTACCTGAGGTGAATCGCATGGAGGGGGCCGCTGGAGGAGAGGTTGGAGCTGGAGCTGGGCACGGAGCGGTTAGTGACATGGTCGATGGACGGGTGACAAGGCCATGGTGAACCCGCTCCTGGATCCATACTCCAACCACGAAGTGAGCAACCGGGCTACGTCTGCATTCTGTCGTACTTTGTGATACATAAAACCAAATGAAAGGTAGCTACTGGCGATCTGCAGATAAGGCCGCTTGCCGAGGGCGTCCCTGTGTTTATTCTACCCCCGCTTGCTGCCCTGCTGCTGCCGTTGAGTAACGCTTGGTCCTGTTTATGCGAGTGTTAGCCGAGGTCGAACACCGCCGTGCCTAGAGTTTTGGCGCTGCTATGCGGTGGCCACTCGCACACAACGAAGGCTTGGTTTATACATCAGTGCTTGCGGAAATACGATGATGTGGGATGTGATGTTGACAGCCACTGGATCTACTACGAGCCGGCGCGTGCTGAGGCCGGACACCGCTGGGTCTATGCTACGTCACTGCGGGGTTGAGGAGCTATTGCGCATCTCATACCCCGACCTGTCCTTCACGCCGGTGCTTACAGAGGTATGATGGGCGTGGAGTAGCTGCGGGCAACCACCACTGTATCTACGTTTCATCGTTATTTGTCGAGGCCGGATAACGCTATGTCTACGGCTAAGCAATTGAAATTTGGTGAGAATACGAAGTGGGACGTTATAATCTCAATGAAACGATGTTCAGTGGAGACTTCGCCGCGTACTGGAGGACTCAGCCCTCGCCCTCCACATATTTCGTTCTCTGTAGTAGAACTATCCCGGCGCACCTGGGAGAGTGTACAGGGTACTGCCTTTCCGTTGCGTGTCAACCAGCACGTCCACTAAACCACATCAGTGGGGTCGGCCATAACCCGCCTCTGCATTCATTCGTCAAATCGATCAGCCAATGCCTGCTCATGCTGCGAGTACAGTACCGGACACCTTATAAGAATCAGGGTAGCAAGAAAGGCAGGGTGATATTTACAAGAAAATAAGAGTTGTGGGAGCCGTTGAAATGAAGTTGGTGTACTGTACAGCAAACTCTTTACCTGGTACCTGTACCAAATAAGAAAACCAGCCTGGGTAGGTATTTATGTTTCCTCTTAGGTGTCCTGTACTGTACTGGTACTGTACTTCGTTTTCCCAACTTTGAAGTATGTGGATATCAACGCGAATGGCTGGGACGTCCGAGGTGAGTGGGGCTGAGAGAGTTTGAGAAGAGGGCCCTCCACCTGTCTGGAAGGAGTAGTTGAAGGGTTAAAATGACACGCTCTGCAAATATGACACTTGGTGACCAGCAATCGTGATAGTGATGCACGCACACCTGTGACACACGGCTGTACGGCTGGTGTATGCAACATGACCATAGACTCTGAGAGGGTACTAACAATCGTTTGCCATGATTAGTTAGAAAAAACAAATGCCTGGAAAACCCTCACTCCAAACTTGAATATATCCGCAGCGGCATGCCGAATCTGTGTCTTTGGTAGGCAACAACGTCGGGCTCCCGGCGTCGCACAACTTGCACATACAGAACCATTGTTTGCTCGTCTAGGCTCTTGCTTCCTGGTATTTTTCGTTCAACAAACTGGAAGCGAATTGAGGACTATAGAGCCGTCTTGCTGTCGTGCGTTTGTGGATCCTGGCGTTCGTAAGCTATTACTGGTGTAAAACAATGAAACATGTGAATAGTGTACGGTATATACCGGATATCAGATATATATGTGCAACAGTAAGAAATCAATACCATTGACTAATACTCAGAACGAAATATTAAAACCACTACACATAAAACACCACCACGTACCTGATCCTCATCATCTCTTGAGGTCCCGCACCATACGGCCAGTAGACCTTATTCATTGTGCGATCTAAAACCCTGCCTAAACCCACCTGTTCCCCGTCATCTCCTTAGGTCCAACACCATGAGTGCAGCAGCCCTGTTCATTATGCGATCAATAAATTACCTACAACCCCCCCTCCCTCCCCCTCCCGTCCCCTCACCGTCGATAAGACTATGCATATACATGTAACGTTGGTGCGTTCCACAGCCGTCAGATTTTGGCCCCCACGAAGAGTTTTTTTTTATAGTTTCCGTGCACAGCTTGATTAAAACGACCGTCGTCTTCGTATCACACTGTTGGCCCTGGTGCTAACTATTAATACCACTACGGGGAGCTACCGATCTATATTCCTTCATGAGGACGTACACATCTCGTAACACGCGCGATCGGAGTATCGCACACAGCTTGCAAATATGAGTTTCGACGAAATCCTCGATCTCACAGCGGTAGTGTGTTTTTAATTTCTAATAATAATTATGGTATTGCTGGGAGAATGCGTAATTTATACGTATTCACCAGTGCGCGATCCTTGGAGTACTTTTTCATTTACCTTGCACTACTGTACCTATGACTATGGCAGCATGGAATAGCCCGTACCCTGATGCTGTCGTCTGCATGCAAATCTCTTTTAAGTCATTCAGTGAACATAACGCGTGTCTGCGGGTCTTGAAAAAATCTTGAAATTTCGTTCTGCACACCGCGAGGCTGGGTCCTAGCTTGGAGTTTTTCATATTCATCTAGTGATTGATGATTTAGACATGTGCCTGGTAGCCAGTAGGTCCGATGAAGTACTTTTTCGCGAACCCGTGTGCGATCCAGCTTTCGTTCGAGCACGGATCCTGGGGTGTCTGCCAGAAAGAAGAGTACTGGGTACACATGCATCCTGACATGCCATCTGGAAAAACACGTTTTGTGTATTTTCGGTCCAGAAAGTCATATACATAGGTGACCCCTTTTAAGAGACCCAAACACATCGGGGCGGCAGGGTCCCTTGTATACCGACGTCCCTTACCAAATTTGTCCCCTCTTAAGGTTTGTAGCAGTCTATGTGGCGTTGTACAAGTCGGAGACTGGGCGGTGGCCCCATAAAATGGACTTAGGGTCCCTTACTGAGTGTTGCGCCCACTTTAAAGGATGATATCCCTTAATGTGGTAAACACGCCGGTACGGAGAGGTTTGAGGTCCCTTATATACTGTTTATTCTTATTGAGAATTCCTCGAACGGGGCCACCTACTGTAACGTAAAGCGCAAACCACGCAAACTCCAACACCGAGTCAAAGCAAGGACCGCTGTTAGCCTTGAAATCCACGAGCAGGGGGCAGTTGTTTGATCCTGCCGTGTTGGCTCCCACCCTACTGCCGCCTGCGATGTCACGCTCTCGGTCCCGGCCCCGAATCTGCACGAAGTAGTTGTGCTAGCTGCTGCAGGGGGGAGCGCTACCGCGAGCACTGCACCCGGAGACGTAACGAATGATGCCACGACGACCGTCCCTCGCGCTGCGGACGAATAGGTGACTGGACCTCAGGCGGTTGGCACCACCCCGAATATCGTTGCGGTCGGTGCCACTACAGACATCGTAGCGACGGTTGGTGCTGCCAAGGAGACTGCCGGTGCCGGCTTCGCCTGCAGCACCACGAACGCTTAGTATAGCTTGCAGGTTCTGGGGGAGCACGCAAAGAGCAAACTCCACAAACACTTGCGTTCCTTCGCACGCGCAAATCCCGCGGCCGCACCGGCCACAACATCGCTATTTGACGCCTCCGTGATCACCAGATGCTTGTTACACGTCGCACTCTCGTGCGCGCACGAGAGGACGATGCATGCCGTCCGTGTCGACGTCACTAGTTCCTGTGAACGTCTTCCGATCCAATTTCAAACCAATTCGCGGACCAGCGATCACTGGTCTCGCCTTCCGACACAGGAGATCATCGACCAGGGCATCTCCCTTGATCGGAGTCACCCACTTTAGATTAGCTGGAAGAGGTGGGCAATCGTCTCCCATTGGCTGTTCTCCACGATTCCGGTAGATCTCCGTTACTTTCTAGAGTATCCGTATCCTCTATATCATACCATTATGGTCTACGGTAGCAGTCTGGTATGATATGTGAGTTTCTTTGCGGGAGAGACGAAAAAGGGATTTCTCTTCTTTCATCGACATAATTTTGGCGAAAGCTTGGAAACGTTAGTTGGGTTTGCGTTTGATTCCACTCATTCCGCCCGATATCACCTACTTGTACATCTCTAATTTTAGTGAGAAGGTCGCGAAGGATACTTAGCAATCTTCCGGCAATGCCAGTTGGTGCGAAACCGGCCTAGAACCCCATGTTTCGGAAAAACAAAATATACGTCGCGGTAGCACTACAACCAAAGCCAAAGTGTGGGATCAAGTTTAAGTAGTTGTGTGGATACAGTAGTGAAAACAAAATGAAGAGGGTGTGCACGGATGGGGTGTTATTGTAACCACACCGTGGACAATAGACACAACAATGGTATATTGCTTCGACAATAGACGAGGGGGAAAATCTATCGATATGTATTGTCTACGACAATAGACAAGGGAGGAATCTATCGATATATATTGTCGGCGACAATAGGCTGTAGAAGGTGTCAATCGATAGATATTGTCGGCGACAATAGACTGTGGAAGGTGTCTATCGATAGACATTGTCAGTGACAATAGACTGTGG
>JAYJMJ010080581.1:0-19449 GCA_036873875.1 Laminaria ephemera | reverse complement strand
AGCAAAATTCGATAAAAATCGACGAGCGTTGGGAATGCTGAACCCTCTGCGCGATAAAAATGAAGGCACGTACCGGGAGGAAGAGACGACACATGTGACCACGGCTTGTCCAGAAGCTGGAAAGTTAAAAATGAGATTAATAAAGAAACAAAAACCCGGCAATATACCGGATACCGGGACTATTCGATACAGTGCCGATACTGGTTCTAGTGTATCGGGTTCCAGTCGTGCCAAGCGATTTCACCGGCACTATGCCGGCAAAAGGAACTATTCAACTGGCACTGTAGAGAGACCCCCACTGTATCCCTTTTCAAACTATACCCGTTTTTCTAGGAGAAACTAGGAACGTAAACTAAGAGTTGCGTACTCTACTTGATTTCAGAGTTGGATAGTGCACTTGGATTGTGAGTTGTATGCCTGAATCAAGAGTTTGACATTTGCGTTCGGGCTCAGAATTGGCTATTACCGCTTGGGCTGAATACTTGAGTTCAGAATTGGATGCTTGAGTTCAGGTAGAGACTTGAGATGGGTATTTGATTTCAAGGTTGGGTACTTGAGTGTTTGATGCTTAAAGTCAGAGTTGGATTCTTGAGTTCGGCGTTGTAACTTGAACTCCGAGTTGGACGCTTGAGTTCAAAGTTGGATCCTTGAACTTGACACTTGTGTTCATAGTTTGGACACTTGAAGTCAGCGTTGGTCCCTTGAATTTACAGGACACTTGAATTCAGAGTGGGACGCTTGGTTTCAGAGTTGGACACTTGAATTCAGGGTTGCATGTTTTATTCAGTGTATAATTGGGATTCTTGATGGACACCCCTGTCTTGCCGTCGGTTGTTGGAGAGCAACATGCCGTCTACGCCATGCAGGCGGTGCGCATGCGTTTTTTCTACTCCATGTTCTTCTGTGCGGGCGGTTGAAGGGTACTACCTCTCACACAGAAGATGTCAACTCGCTAATGACGGGGATGGCAAAACGAATGTGACTTTTTCATTGCGAGCGAATATTTCTGTCTGTGCTCTGGTTGCTAGTATTAATGTTCTTATACGAAGTACAAGTCTTGTCTAATGACTTTTGTTATTTTAGTTAAATGCTTTTCTTGCCGACGTCTGAAGCCTTGGAGACATGGGGAGCCGCTTCTTTTGAGGCATGGAAGCATCCTTCTTGCGAGGCTTGGAAACAGGATAAAGCCTCAATGACAACGTTTTTGATGACGATATCTACACCACGGGTTGCTCAGCTGGTTGGTGTAGCATTTCGTTGAGTGGGGACCCCTCCCTCATCACGATTGAAAGTCCCTGGGAACGGACATAGACTATACACATGCCAGCACCGGGTATGCTGATCACGCAAACGAACGAACGACTTATTTGTACTTAAGAACTACAAAACCTAAAAACGGGTGTGCTCATCAGGCGAACGACCGAGCGATTTCTTTGTGCGTACTGTATTATGATTTGCGAACCCTAGAAACGTGTCGGTTTCATCCCTGTTGAAAGCGACAGGTTCATCGCTTAACCGCAAAGGATACATAAATAGTCGAAAGCGATTGCGCCCCCGTCGCCGTCATGGCCACCTCACCGTCGCCAGTCATACGCAGTGCTACTGTTTGGGGTTTCCTCAATTTGAAGCACGTCGAGATTTAACAATAAATATTCTTGCGATCCACGGCCTATATGCAGGGCCGGACAAACATGAAAATTGCATACACACCTGGTACATTCGTAAGTGAATAATTGTTCTATGCAGTGCCTACCTGGAATATTTTGCGGCGGTAGCGGTGGCGGCGGCGGTGGCAGCGGCGGTTACGATATCGGTGACGGCAGCGGCGGCGACGACGGCGGTGGCAGCGGCTCATACCACTCAACGGCACCCGGCACACCCAGTGTCCATGCCGATGCCTCATCCTACAGAGACACAAGCTCGGTGGTCACAAACTATGAGACGGAAATATATATACTAAATACCGGTACATCGCAAATACAGTACCAGGTACCTGGTACGGAGATTTGGTCATGCAATGCCAAACGTACTAAATACGAAATCGGAAGATACACAAGCCAGCACCCCAGACAACTTGCCGGGTGCGCCCTCTTGAAATCGTGCCCCCGGATCTTCGGCGGTTTCCAGGCCTCGCGTGGGACAGCGGCGCCGGCGGTGGCGGGGGGCTCCCTCCCCACGCCACAGGCAATATACCCCACAAACGCTCTCCTAGGTAACGTTGCGGAGTACCAGGTATGACTCAAAGTCAGACGGGAACAGGATCTTGCAGTAGGTACACGAGTGGTTGCTTCTGCTGCTCAGGGCGCGTGGTACGGCGGTAGGGATAGCACCAAGCATTTCTGAGGCGCCTTCCTCACTCGAGGAGCTTTAGTTTTTTGTTTTTTTAGTTTGCTCATTCCATCTATTATCTTTGCTCTTTTCTTTCTCCTTCTCCCTCCCTAGTCGTACCTCAGATCCGGGGCCACTTAGCAGGCTCTTCTCCCCCCTCCCCATTACGGTACCCCACCCAAAACCCGACTTGGAGAAAAATGAACGTAAAACTCGAGGTAGCATTTGTTACATTTGGTGCACCGTCCCAGCCAGCAAAGGGGGCTGACAACAAGGGGGTTTATATAACAATCCGGGATAATTGGTATTCTGACGCTTCGAGGAGGGCACCAGGGGTGGGGACAACAAAGAGGTGACGGGCGGCGCGCGACCGCAGACGCTGTGGCTGGCACGGTGCTCGCTGCTGTGGCTGGCGCGTCACGCGCTGTTGTCGGAGCTTGGTGCGCAAATAGGTGCAGCAGGGATGGTTCGAGGACGGGAGAAACATAGATGCGATCTTGGCTCCACTCGTGGCTCGAAGCGTGCCCGCAGACCGTGCCGGTGCAGCGGGATTCGCTGGGGGCACAGACGCGATCTGTCTACGGTGATGGGCCGCCCGTGCCGAAGGGCTCTCCCCTCTTCACTGCTGTTCTCTGTGTGCGGTGCCGAAAGTTGTTTTTGCGTGTACCCCGGGTGGTATTATTTTTTGTATCGTTTGGAAGGCGTACCAGCCCCGGGTGATATCATCCTTTTTTGTCGTTTGGAAGACGCACCGACCCAGAGGGGTGGTGTCGAACAAACCCCGGTGACAAAACTGACCGTTCCCTTTAGTTTTTCTTTTTGTTATCGCGGGGGGTGGTTTCCTGCAGTGGGTGGTATCTTAGACGAGAAGAGTGGCATCTTAGGCCAAACACGGTATGTCTGGTTCCCGTCCGGTAGCATGCTTCCCATGGCATTCTGACGGTCTCCCACAGGTTCCCGCGGGAACAGGGGGAACCCATATGTGCTTCTTACAAGCTTTCCAGGGGCTCCCGCGGGAACAGAGATAGTCACAGCAACTTACCACGCCCCCTCGCGGGAATAGCGGGAGCAACGAGGACTTACCACGCCCCCCCATGGGAACAGCTAGATCCATGGGAACTCCCCACGGGCTTCCCACGGGCTTCCCACGGGCTTCCCACGGGATTCTTTAGTTTCCCAACTCAAGTCACGTGGGGTCCAAAGAGATTCCGCGAGAGACCGCAAATTATATTGGTATACCGCCGGAAACCGTGATATTTGCTTTTTATGCCAGGGGCTCTTGCGGGGTACAAAGGAATGAAATGAGTTCCCTCGGTGATCTCTTGCAATTTTGTCTGATATCGCCGGACACCAAGGAATCCTCCAGTAATTCACATTTGATCCCGCGTTGGACCGCGGTACTAAAAAAACGCTCATCATCCGAGGGTTCCATGGAATAATTCGTGGAGATTGATCAAGCACTAGTTGTTAAGATGCAGGTCGTGGAGTCCCATGGGTTCCCGTGTGAAGTCCCGTGGCGCACCTTGGAATTTATCATGGGAAGCCCCGCGGGGTTTCCCTCACGGGAATTCCCACGGGATACACTCTTTCTCATGGGATCCCGCGGCATCCCTTTTGATCTCGTGGATTCTCACGTGAATTACGCAGGGATCTCACCGGGTCCCGTAATGACCCTTGGCATCACTTGGGTTCCACAGAAAAGCTCGTGGTACACTAGGCGGCATGTCATTCGGAATGCCCCACGCCCCCGCATGGGACTCCACGGTATACCGTGGGGTCCCGTGGGACGTCCCGTGGGAACCAAGAAAAACCATTTCATAGATATGAATGACCAATACGTCGGTTGCCAGTCTAGGTTTGGCCTGTAAAGGCCCCACTATAGGACGTTATATTTAGTTTTGGTGTAGCCGGCGTCTCCGGTGGTTCAATAGTGTGCCGCGTAACTATCGAGGTCGATGTTGTGAGTACGACTCCCGCAAGGAACTTATTCTTACAAAATTGACAGGCCAAAAGTGCGAGAGCGAGAGTTGTCGAATTTCGATGCAATTCGACGAGCAGTGGGAATGCTGAGCCCCATGCGCGATAACTATGAAGTCACGTACCGGGGTGGGAAGGGTTGACACCTACTGTGACCACGGCTTGTCCAGAAGGTCGCTGAGGGTAAAGCCTCTCACAAGTTGAGGTGGGAAGTAAAATTAAGGACAGAAAGAAAAACGTGTGGGGAGTTTCTTGGTGGCTGTCCGTCAAGGGGCAAGAAGAGTGCTGTCACGCGAGACATGCAGTAGGGGTCCCCCAATAAGGCGGCTGAGTAAAGGGGTATCCCGATATAAGGCGATCAAAATCGCTTGGCGCGACCGGGAAATTGAACTTACAACCTGGAGTGAATATGGCGGTCATTTTGCTCTGGCACACCACCGCTTTACTGAGTGACCCCTATTGCTGTATTTAGAACAGCACCAAACATCACAGCAGTTCTGGTACACACTAGGGTTTAGTGTTGGACAGTGGTCACAAGTATTGCAAGAGTTTCATGTGGTGCTCTGTTGTATTTCCCGCACATCAAAATATCTACACCGCCACTTGAAAATTGGCGAGATGGAGATTGCGGATTGCGACTGGAATTGGTTGAAATGGGGTCGGTACTTTAATCCAAGATTGTTCAAAAGGTCAACATCGTTTTGGTTTTCTATTTTCGAGGAATCTCTTCCAAGAATTGATCGGCACTGTTGTTTTCGTTGTTCGGAGGCAATCTCCGTCACTGGATCTGTGCTCAGTGACGGGACCGCATCTACGAGATGGATAACAACCCCGGGCCTCACTAACCTCTCTTTTGCTTCTAATACGACAGGGTACACAGACCCCTCCCCTTGGTGACAGCATCAATACCAATACTATACAGTATACTAAATACGAAACATAAGTAAATATTGACCCTTGCTGAGATTCTTATTTGGGAAAGGGTGCATTCTACACTAACTTCAGGATAGCGGCTCCCGGATTTTCGCATATTTCTGTAAATATATGCCAGGTACCTGCGTTTCTTGCTCTCTGTTTCTTGTCAGATGGCCTGTACTGTACATTATACATATATATGATAGTGCACTGAGAACAAGTTGTCAAACCGAAAAACATTGCAACGTCAATTCAACCTTAGAGTGTTCGTGCGTTGGAGATGGAAGATACCACACACTGGACAGATCAGACCCCATTTCGTGATCTGTGTCTTTAACGGCAGATATCTCCAAGGTGATTATATGATCTGCATGGTCTAGATCATGTTTCCGGATCGGAGCCGTATGATTTGCGTGACCTAGCACATGTTTCCTGAGTTGGATATGTACTATTAATACGCAGATCCTGCACAGCGTATCATAACCACAGATATAGCATCTAGATGATCTAGATCGTGATCTATCCGATGTGCGGGAGACACGGTTTTGTTGCAACGACTCTCTGATTGGCAACGTGCCCTCAGCGTACAGAACAGGACATCTACTAAGAAAATAAACAAGAAGAAAAACCAGGCTGAGATTTACAGGACAATACGAACTTTGGCAGCGGTTTTGCTGGAGTTAGCGTAGAACGCACTCTTTCTCAAACAAGAAATAAATCCAGCCTGAGCCAGCATTCCTGTTCCTTAGTAGGTGTCTTGTGCCGCATAGTCTGTGTATAGACTACTGGTAAGCATTAATGAAAAATATGTATAGTGATATGTTCCTTGACAGTGTGGACAGAAGAGGGGGGCTGTCAATCTGTGTGACAGTCCCAATCACCCCTCGTCGCACGCAGTAGCCGCCTACGCATGGCTTGCTATCTCGTACCAGGTGCCTTATATCATAGTTTGTGAAGGTCGTCTTCTCCGATGAATAGTACCTGGTAGTCTTTATTATATCGTTTGTGTGATGCTGGTCGTCTCGATCTTGAGCGCATTTGGTTGAGACCTAGTATAACAGGCACTGGTACGAGGTATCAAGGCGTGTGTGTACGTTGGGCGGCGGCGAATATCTTTATCTGAAATGTCAATTCCCCGACTTTTTGTCTAGTTACCGCGATCGACTCCTTGCATATCGTGTCACCTTGTCAAGAGAACAAAACATGACTCCTGGTGGTTTGATTCGCGATAAGCGATATACTCTTGAACTGACCCGATACAATTCTACGCACACACTCCAACGATGCACAATATTTGACTCTTTCCACGGCGCGCGCGTCATGGAGCCGACATGGACTTGTCGATTTATCCAAAATTCATTCTCATAATACTGGCACCACACGCCGTACACACAAAAATTATTTTTTCCATACGTACTACTGTATCCTGTATGTTTCGTTGCATGCCTTGTATAGGTGGCACTGGACTTGCATGGCATTGTCAGATCATGCGCGTACATGGGCTTTCACGAACATTCATAGGACTTAATGGCAATGCGATGGGCGTACACTCACTTCCATGGCGTGCCATGATTTCGTGCATGGCATTGCCATGAAAATGTCCCAGAGCAGTGTCATGGTGTAGTCCGCTAGGAAACCGCTGCGCGAGGGGACCGCTAATGGATAGTAAACCCGTGAGTTGCCCATCAATATTAACTTACAAACCCGTGAGTTGCCCATGAGTTCCATAACTTGCTCACGGGTCGTCCATGGGTTGCCCACGGGTTGCCCATAGGTTGCCCATGAGTCGCCCACGGGCTGTCCATGGGTTGCCCACGGGTTGCCCACGGGTTGCCCACGGTGGTGTTGAAGCACATCGTAGGTTCGAAATGCAGATAATGTAACAACCCCGTCCTAAACTGTTTGCATTTTAGTACAGACGGCCCTCACGGGCAACCCGTGGGTCGACCATGAGTTGCCCATGTGTTCCCCATGAATTCCCCACGAGTTCCGTGGGTTGACCAGGGGTTGCCCTTAGTCGCCCACGGATTGCCCACGGGTTGCCCACGGGTTAGAGATGTTAGCCCGTGCGTTACCCATGGCTTGCCCACGGGTTGCCCATGGGTTGCCTGTGAGGTCCATCGGTTGCCCGTGAGATCAATGGGTTGCCCGTAGGTTGTCCACGGGTTGGCATGACTCCCATGGGTTACCCATGGGTTGCCCGTGGGTTGCCCGTGAGCTGCCTATGAGTTGCCCATGGGTTGCCCGTGAGTGGTCTACGGTTTGCCGACGGGTTGCAAATGGGTGGCCCGCGAGGTCCATGGGTTGCCCATGAGGTCCATGGGTTGCCCATAGGTTGCCCGTGAGTTGTCCACGGTTTGCCCACGGGTTGCAAATGGATGGCCCGCGAGATCCATGGGTTGCCCATGAGGTCCATGGGTTGCCCATGGGTTGCCCACGAGTTGCCTTTGACTTCCATGGGTTGCCCACGGGTTGCCCGTGGGTTGCACATGGGTTACCCGTGGGTTGCCAGGAGTTTGGCCACGGGTTGGCCACGGGTTGTCCATGGGTTTCCCACGGGGTCGCCTTTGACTTCCATGGGATGCCCATGGGTTTTCCGTGGATTGCCCATGGTTTGCCCACGGGTTGCCCGTGGGTTGCCCGTAAGTTGTCCACGGGTTGCACACGGGTCGACCGTTGGTTGCCCGTGATATGTCGACGGGTTGCCCACGGGTTGCCCACGGGTTGCCCATGGGTTGCTTGCGGGTTGCCTTTGACTTCCAAACGTTGCGCACGGTTTGCCCATGAGGTGAATGGGTTGCCCGTGGGTTGCCCGTGGGTTGCCCGTGGGTTGCCCGTAAGTTGCCCACGGGTTGCACACGGGTTGCACACTGGTTGACAGCGTGTTGTCCGTGATTTGTCGACGGGTTGCCAACGGGTTGTCCACGAGTTGCCCATGGGTTGCCTGCGGGTTGCCCACGGGTTGCCCATGAGGCCAATGGGTTGCCCGTGCGTGCCCACAGATTGCCCACGGGTTGCCCATGGGTTGCCCACGGGTGGCCCACGGGTTGCCAATGGCTTGCCAACCGGTTGACCGTGATTTGTCCGTAAGTTGTGCACACGTTGCCCGTGGGTTGTCCGTGGGTTGCGTTTGACTTCCATCGGTTGCCCACGGATTGCCCATAGGTCGCCCAGGGATTGATCACACGTTGCCCGTGAGTTTGACAGGTTGCCTACGGGTTACCCATAGCTCGCTCACGGGTTGCCCATGGCTGTCCACGCGTTACCCGTGGGTTTCCCATGGGTTGCCCATGGGTTGCCCATGGATTGCCCATAGGTTGCCTGTGGGTTGTCTGAGGGTGTTGCCCGTGGGTTGTGCACGGGTTGCCCATAAGTTTCCCACAGGTTGCCCATGTGTTGCCCATGGGTTACCCATGGATCACCCATTGGGTTCCATGGGATAGCAGAATAATCCTTGGGCAACCCATGGGCAAACCATGGGCAGTCCATGGGCAACCCATGGGCAACCTATGGGTTACCCTTGGGTGACCCATTGAGGGGAAGAATGGCCCATGGGCAAGTCATGGACAACCCATGGGGTAACGTTCATCGAGCTTTCTTGCCGCAGGCATGTGTACGATATAGAAACCCGTGGGGAACCCATGGGCAACCCACGGCTCACGGGCAACCCACGGCTGCCCACGGGCAACCCATGGGCAACCCATGGGAAACTTACGGGCAACCCATGGACCTCACGAGCAACCAATGGGCAACCTGTGAGCAATCCATGGGTAGCACATGGGCTATCACCGGTAACCCGTTGGCAACCCGTGGCCAACCCGTGGGAAGCTCCCGAGCCACCCCTAGACAACCCACGGAGCTCGTGGGCAATGCATGGGCAACCAATGGGCGGGCAGTGGGCATCCAGTGCGCAACCAGTGGGCAGCCCATGGGAAACTCATGGGCAACCCACCGGTTGCCCGTGGGGGCCGGCTGTACAAAAATGCAAATAATGTAGGACGCCGGGTTTTTCGATGTTTGCATTTTGAACCTACCACGTGCTTCAACACCACCGTGGGCAACCCGTGAGCAACCCGTGTGAAATTCATGGCCAATCCCTGGGCACCCCGCGGAACTCGTGCGCAACCCGTGGGCAACCCATGGGCTAACAACCCTAATCTGTGGGCAACCCGTGGGCAACCCATGAGCAACCCATGCACAACCCGTGGGCAACTCATGGGCAACCTATAGGCAACCCGCGGGCGACCCATGGGCGACCCATGGGCAACCTATGGAACTCATGGGCAACTCACGGGAGGCCGTGAGTTTCCACGGGTTGCCCAGGGGTTGCCCACGGATTGCCCACGGGTTGCTCATGGGTCGCCAGAAATTTCTCACGGGCTGCGCGTAAGTTGCCCATCAATTGCCCGTGGGTTGCCCATGGGTCGCCCGCGGGTTGCCCATTAATTGCCCACGGATCGCCCACGGGTTGCCCATGGGTTGCCCACGGGTTACCCATGGCTTGCCCACGGGTTGCCCACGGGCTTCCCACCGGTTGTCCACGGGTTGCCTGTGAGTTGCTCACGGGTTGCCCATGGATTGCCCATGGGTTGCCCATGGGTTGCCCATGGGTTTCCCGTGAGTTGCCCACGGGTTTCCCACGTGTTTCCCACGTATTTCCCGTGGGTTGCCCGTGAGTTGCCCACGGGTTACCCACGGGTTGTTCACGGATCGCCCATGGGTTGCCTATGGGCTGCCTACGGGTTGCCCATGGGTTGCCCATGGGTTGCCCACGAGTTCCGTGGGTTGTCCGTGGGCTGCCCGTGAGTCCCATGTGTTGCCCACGGGTTGCCCGCGGGTTCAGTGGGCTGCCCAGGGGTTGCCCATGACTGGCCCACTGGTTGCCCGGGGACTGCTCACGGTGTTGTTGGAGCTCGTGGTAGCTTCAAAAAGCATATAATGCAACACCGGGCGTGCTACATTACTTGTCCATGAGTTGACCGTGGATTGACTAGGAGTTGCCCCGGAGAAAACCCATGGGCAACCCGTGGGTGGCCCATGGGTTGCCCATGGGTTGCCCATGACCCGACTGTGAGTTGCCCGTGAGTTCAACGACCTGCCCGTACGTTGAACGAGTTGCGCACGGGTTGCCCATGGGTTGACCATGGGTTGCCCACGGGTTGCCCATGGATTGTCCACGTGTGTCCATGGGTTGCCCATGGATTGCCCATTGGTTGCCCACGTGTGCCCATGAGTTACCCATGGGTTGCCCGAGAGTTGCCCGAGATTAACAGGTTGCCCACGGATTGCCCATTAACTGCCCATGGGTTGCCCACTGGTTGCGCATGGGTTGTCCATAGGCTACCCATAGGTTGCCAATGGGTTGCCCAAGTGGTCCATGGGTTGCCCATGTGTTTTTGTGGGTTGCCCATGGATTGCCCATGGGTGCCCGTGGGCTGCCTGTGGGTTTCCCGTGGATTACCCGTGGGCTGCCCGTGGTTTGCCCATGGCTTTTCCATGATGGGCTGCCCATGGATTGCCCACGAGTGCCCGTGGGTTGCCCGTGGGTTGCCCATGGAGAAACCCCATCGGTTGCCCATGGGAGACGTAACCAGCTGGTAATTATGTCGAATAGGAAGTGTGGGTGAGACAGCTCGAAACAAAGCTAGTTGCCCACAAGAAGTCCAGAGGACGACGAAGTACGGGTGGGACTCCGGCCACGTCAGGCGGCCTCGTCCCGTCCAATACTTACATTAAAGAAACGACAGCAGAGCTAAAGAATACACCAACAGAAAATATAACTGGGATCAATTCAGATGGATCCGATATCGGAACAAGATTGGTTCCAACATTGTGGAGCTTGGATATCAGAGACAATGGACAGAAGCCGAAGGCATTCGCTCCAACCTCTGCCCCAACTGGCGAAAACAGGAGAAAACAGGAGGAGACAGCGATACAAATTAAGACCTCCCCACCCACCGTTATGATATTTCCAAGGATTGCCGCCGCGCTGAGCGTTCAGCGCGGAGGTGTATCCCGGGAAAGATCATCCTACCTTGAGGCAATACGTTTTATCCAATTCAATGCTTACATAGAGGATCGGCGGTAGCGCGCCCCCCCCCTATATTTAGGCGGCCAAAACGATTGCTGGTACTGTACAGTAGTGTGGCGTCAAAATGTTTTTTTCTCGTCCCCCTGGCGGCAGAGCTAGCTAAATCGGCAGAAATTTGCGCATGCACGAGACCATCAGACACTATGCTTCGAAGTATGTGCATATAAGCATTATGCAGTGCACCACTGTCGTCTGGGCAATGATGGCGTTTTCATGTATCTGCCGATGCCTTATACCTTATCGTCCTTGGCCACCGCGAGGGCGACTATGTCAGACACGTTTTGATACTGCTAATGTTTCCGTTCGCGTGGAGCAATGCCGTTCGGAGTGCAAATGAGTGTTTTGAAGGCCATGTGAACCATGAGAACAGTCCGCTCCGGTATACCCCCTCCCGGGCATGCAGGATTTCCTTTGCCTTGGACTTTGCCTCTACTCGTGTTGCAAGAACAGGAAACCTCGGACAAAGGAACTCATCGCAGTTGTGTTTTAAAGTATACTTTCTATTGCTCAGCTTACTTCGAATTTATTTGTGCAATTGGTTGCCAACGGTACTCCTCTGCACCCAAACGGATACCAGGTATCATGCTTGGTGGGTACATACCGCTCAGCTTTTAGAACATGTAATTGTGCAATTGGTCACTAACGACACTACTCTGCAACGAAGCAAATAGCATGCTTAGTGTCGGGCGCGCACTGGCCGGAGCTGCTACCGGCAACCTAGCCTAGTGCAGTGGGAGAGCAAGAAGAGCCACGAATTGCGGTTCGCGCGTTACCACCGAAACGACCTACCTCTTTCAGGACCCGTATTGGGGGATGCGGCACCTTAGCCACGGCTGTGACGAAGTCTGAGGATGCGACATGATCCGAGGAGTAGATTACTCTACCATTGTCAGCGCGAACGCCAATAAAGACGGGTGATATATTGTTCGGAGGGCGCATGCTGTTGTTGGGGCATACCTGCAACTGACCAACGTTATGTGCGACAGGTTGGGTGCTGGTGCAGCGCAGTTTGAGCCAGGAATGTGTAACGCTTGGTGCGTAGTGACTACCGGAATCAGCCGCACGCGGAGGGTCGAAATGCTTTGGCAGGGACTGAGCCATCAGGGAAGCCATGTCGAGACGTGAACGGTTGGGATATGCGACGTCAAAGGAAGGGAATGCCTCCTTCATATGTCAAGCTACTATATACCGTACCAGTACCATGAAACCAAAGAGTTTGTCGACCCGCAACTTCCAAAACTGCAATGTAGTCGAACCGTATCTTACAAGAGGCAAGCTACCTGGTATACAAGACACAATATAACACAAGATACACCGCAATTACACACTACCACGTTAAATAAAGTTCGGTGTGGACGATCCTAAACATGGAAGAAAGCCAACAAACTATTCGACAAGAATGTCCTATGAGCCTAACGTGCCACGTCTCGCGCATACGATCGTCTTCCTACACAAGATGGATGCGTTTAGAATCAACCGTGAATCAACCGTGTTGTGGACTGTTTCGACAACCTACTCGAATGACTCTGAATTCTGAGGGTATTCTACTGTACAGCTCTTAGGAACCACCAGCTTGGATGGCTCTTTGGTCGAACTCAAAACATCAGTTGGAACTACCGCACATGCAGGGGTCTAGGTTTTGGAGGCTGCAGCCTACTACTGTAATGTATCCACTGGGGACAACAAAATGTTGTAGCTGTTGTCGCTAGGAACTCACGCCGGAGGATATTTGTAACTGTCCTCAATGTGTTGGTGGATGGTCGCAAGACAGGCTCTAATAGTACCTCCTGCCTCCTACGAGTACGACCCCGCTGTGAACATGTTTTGTTGCTCTGCTCTGATATTACCGGTGGTGTCATGTTGCTCCGTTGTGAAAAGGGAAACATTGGCTAACCCAGCGAAAACGAAACAGAATTGCCGCATATCCAAAGCCCTCATCACTTCAAAAGGCGATCGATCCGTACCGGCCGTAGATAGTCGTTGAGCTGCCGTCAATGTTTGAAATATAAATTTGTAATTATTTTCATGCTAACCCAGCGAAAACCAAACATAATTGCCGCATATCCAAAGCCCTCATCACTTCAAAGGGCGATCGATCCGTACCGGCCGTAGATAGTCGTTGAGCTGCCGTCAATGTTTGAAATATAAATTTGCAATTATTTTCATCACTTCCACTGCGACACCATGCAATTCTACAAGAAGAGCCGCCGTCTGCTGCTTTCTACGCTGCAGGACTGGCATATATATGTCTCGAGCGACCGTCAATGTCCGACATCCGTTTGTAGACCGTATATATTACGCCCGTGTTATACGTCCACCAAAACACCATCCAACGCCTTCACTGAAATTCGTCCATAGCTCACACATCCCTCGTTATTTTCACTCCTACCGCGACGGCATGCAATGCCAGAACTGGCATCCACTTCTTCCAATGGCACAACATAATTTTATGTGTTGCACTCACCAAATGCCTACCATGAACGGGTAGCGGTCGGGCTATCGTCAATGCTTGAGTTACGATACAGCAATACCGCAATACTACTACTGTAGTATTGATGGTCCAATATCTGCTGTGAACATATATATCGCTGTCCATAGCTCACACACGCTACGTCATTTTTCACCCCTATTGCGACGTCATGCAATGCCAGCACTGGTATCCACTTCTTCCAACGGTACAACAGCACATATATGTATAGCATTCACCAAATATCAACCGCGAGCAGATAGCAGTCGGGCTGTCGTCATCGCTTGAGGTACGTACAATACAGCAACAACACCGTGCTGGTATAGTGTTCGTCCAAACAACTGCTGTGAAAATATCGCTGTACATAGCTCTAACACGCTACGCCATGCTTCACCCCTATTGCGACGCCATGCAATGCAAGTACAGACATCCACTTTTCCAACGGTACAACAGCTATATGCTTATGTTATCGCATTGACCAAATACCTACCGTGAACAGCTAGCAGTCGATAGCAGTCGATAGCAGCCCGGCTATCGGACATGCTCCAGATACGATATAGCAACGCCGCACTACTATTGATAGTCCAGCGTCTACTACTGTGAACATATCGCTGTCGAGCTGGCCCAAGCGTTTGGAATTCCGTTTTACGTCTTCCCTTCGTCTCTCATTGGACGGAGTCATTGGGCACCAGAACAACTGCTTACCAATAAATACTCTTAACGCTTTAATCAAAGACCCCTACTACGAGTGATGATCCAGTATCAATGTCCAATATCAAGTGTCAGTTAAGAAGTGTCGAGCCACAGGCAACGTTTTTGAAGCTCGTCACATTCTACAGTTGTTGTCCACCTCAACTACAAAGTCACCGAGTATCAGCACTACAGTGTTGTCTACGCCTTTCGACGCTACAGCAAAAACAATAGCCTACTGTACTATTCATAAACCATCTACTGCTGTCAACGCGCAGCACAGCCGCCGAGTGGCTGTCAATGCTTGAAATTCAAAACCAGGCCATGCATGTGCTATACTACCTCATAATTTCTACGTCGGCATTCGATGTCAGCACGGCTGACGGCTGATGATGTCTACTTATTCCAGCGCTGAGGCAACATGCAACACGCATTGCCGTTGTTGGTCCAATATTCACTGTTAACATGTAGCTGTTCAGCTACCGTGTCACACATATCAATATGTATACGTATGTTTCTCGTCAATTTGTCTCCAGTATGTACGACGATGATATTGGTCCCCAGCACTATCGTCTACATCTGTCAACGCTTCAGCAAACGACGCCGATCGCTATAGAATCTTCAATACCTTCTGTCCACTGAAAGAAGTGTTCAGCCACCGTCACCATTTGACTCTCATGACGTGATACGTCGATGTTCCCCTCCACTACGACGGCATTGAATGCCAGCACGACTGCTGTCTATTTTCAACCCTAAAGCAACATATGGCGACTGCCGTCGATCCAATACATTCGCCCGACCTTGGTGTGCCACATCGCCACCTAAATACGGCCGTCGCCCGCTACTCATGAAGTCACAAAAACGTGAAAGCTTTCTTTCGTCTCTGCTGCGTTCGACGAACTCTAACGATTGTGCTTTACCCGCTTTCCGGCACGTCCACCGGCAGCCTCACCGCCTGCTTGGATGGCTGGTAGCTGGACGTTGAAGGGGGTGTGGAAGTGGTCGTCGGGGTCCACATCCTTCTTGAGGTTCTGCAAGCGCTCGTAGAGGCCATTGCCACTGCCGTAGTACATATCATGCACACTGTTCATGTGTACGTCACCAAAGGAGCCCCACGTCATGCGAATATCCTCACCCTCGCTGAAGAGGGGAAGAAGGGCTCCAAAGTCGTTGTGCAGTTTGTTGGCAGCAGTGGCGCCTTCGGGGGAAGAGTAGAAGAGGTCGAACACGATGGTCATGACTACGTCGCGGTGAGGGATTGACGATATTCCCTTTTTCCCGTTTGCTTGGTAGGCGCCGCCTCCCATCCCCATCTGAAAGACGAGCTTGACATCTTTGGTCGTCATAGCCTTGTCGACAAGGTCGACGAATTCCTCCACAAATTTGTCAGACAACGCCGTGAACGTGCAGTTCACGCGCTTGACATAGGGGTGTTCGAACTCGCGGCCGTCATCTGTCATCCCCACGTGGCGCACGAACGCGTTGCTTATTTTCGACAGGGGCTTGGAACTGTTGGGTTCAAAAACGACGATGGGATCCGCGATCTCCCCTTCCTTGGATGCGTTGATATCGTTGATCTCTTTTTTCATCCTGGCCAACCCGATGTCATCATCAGACAACGGAAGACCGTCGATGTTGCCGTGCACCATCTCAACCAGGACCGCCGTCGGGCGGGTGGGGTTCCCAATGTTTCCAGAGAAAACCGAAACCATCAGATCGCAGTCGCCGGGCAGGACGTCTGGTTCGAAAACGTGTTTCGAGCGCTCTTGCACCACAGTCATGGCTCCTTTGACGATATCCTTGCCGTACGAATATATGCCCCGGTAGCCGCACGAGTAGGGATGATCAATATCTTTGATGCACTCGAACACGATGTTGGTGACGACGCCAAAGCTACCAGCCCCACCACCCATCACCCCCCAGAAAATGCGGTCATTGGAACTTGCAACGTCATCCTGCACCATGTTGACGGGGCGCTCAATAGTGAGCAACTCGACGACTGGGGAAACCAGCACAATGTCGAACGACTTGACGTGGTCGAGGGCGAGACCGTAGCTACGCAGAAGGTGGCCAAACCCACCGGTCTGGACGTGGCCCCCGATGCAGACTCCGATGCACTCACCGTGCGGGATGGTAACACCATTTAGCTCGAACTCATCAGCCAGATCCGCTAGGTTGGCGCCTGGACCTGCATGAGCCAGAGTTACACCGTCGAGTTCTGTGACATCGATATTATCGAACAGGTCCATGCTGAGTAGCATAGTATCCGAGCCGCCCGATGACATTCCGCAGTATTGGTGGCCACCGCTTCGAGCGACGACCTTCTTTCCCTGCTGAATGGCATACTTCACAAAGGCTATTACGTCGTTGGCATCCACCGGATACCCGATAGCGCACGGCGTCATGCGCTCGCTCTCATCTTCGTACGATGAAGTCGCGTACTGGTGCTTCTTGTCGTCGTAGCCATCCATACCCACGGTGTACACTTCTCCATTGAAGTTGGGAATAGTGAGATCAGCTTGCTTGCCCACGTCGAGATCAACGAGGTTGACCACGGCCGACGGCCGACTGAGAACCAGCTGGGGAGAAAGCTTTGCCCCCGATCGATCGTGAATTGCCTCAGCGAAGTCGCGGTGAAGCTTTTTCTCAGCCAAAGTCTGGTTCTTCGGCAGAGGCGTGTACAGAGACATGTGCACCCCAACATGTCCGATGCCATCCTGAGCCTTCCAAGATGCGGTCGATATCATCCTGACGTCGGGCAGGATCGGGGTTGGCTTCAACGCGATGGCCCTGTGAACCGCGTCAGCATACGCGTCCAGCTTGTCCTCAGTCAGCTCGCCCGAGTAACGTGTACGGTGTTTTTCGAGACGGTACTGGCTCCCCTTCCCCTCTTGGGCCACTGCCGTTACGATGTCCGCGCCTTCAACTACGTCCGTGGTCATGCTCACTTTCTCCCTTCCCGCCTTGGAAAGGCGGAGGGATCCGATCGTATCAGCTATCTTAGACTCGCCGCCGATCAAACCTTCTCCCTGTCTTCCTGCCTTGGAAAGAGGGAGGGATCCGATCTTATCAGCTATCTTAGACTCGCCGGCGATCAAACCTCCTCCCGGGTCCAGCTGTTTGAGCATCTCCATGATGTAGTGGGTTTCGTGGGGACATGTGGCCGCCACCGAGAATAGGGGCATGCCCCACGCGCCGGTGAAGACTGTTACGCGCATGTCCAATTCGTGGCCGACTACGATCTTGTTCTCGCCGAAGAAAACGTGGCGGAGCACATCACTGAACAACGCCCGGTTGTACGTGAAGCACAGACGGGTCATCCTGTAGTTTTTGACATCGTCCGCCGACTTCGCCTTGAACACCATCTTGGTGACGATGTGCTCTTCTTGCGTGTCGAAGCTCTTGTTTAGGACGTTCTCGACGAGCTCCATGCTCTCCTTGTTGATGCCTTGAGAGTCCGTCAAGAATCGACCCAGGCTAAACGCGGGAACGAATCCGCGTTCAGTCGACCGAACATTGGAGAAGACGCTTTTGTCCGGATTCCCGTCCAACGGAAGGAAGAGGTTGTGCGCCTTCAGCTTGGCCGCTAGGCTTGCCGTGGTAGCACCGGCACAGACAGTGACATTATTCTGGCTGTCTATCTCGATATCAGAGTGGTTGCGCAGGTTCACGACCACGGCAGCTGTACCATCGACGGGTTCATTTTTTGACGCATGCCGACCGCTTCGGACCAGCACCCCTCGAGCACCAAGGACCTTGGCTACGACGAGGGCTTCTTTCACTTCAGCATCGCTGGTGGGGTAGAACACAGTGTGCTTACCGCTCACATCACTATCCTTCCTGTACGGATCGAGCTCCGAGCTGACAACGCGCATGGGCATCTCCTTGTCGCGATACGGCAATAACCCCCCGCGCTTCACTGTCGAATTAGAGGGCACTCAAGCGCACGAGGATCGCACGATACGGGGATGGGAGCGCAGGAGCAAGGTCGAGAGTTGCATCGGATAAAATCGGCCCACGATTTGTTGTAGAACAGACATCAGCCACAATGTAATACATGTATTCACGGCAACATCTCAATCAAAAACGCTTCGCCATTGATTGTAACGTACTCAACTGTTTGCGTTACCAAAGTCAAGGGCGCAACAACATTACACTACCACTACTCGTACACGTGTGTTGTGTACGTCAAGCAGGCTCTAATGCGGTGAGGTGCATTTACTGCATTCTCACAGGCTGCAACTGCCAGCCATCCTTTGGGCTCAAGCGTCTTACGTGCGCGTGTCTCTCAACCCTTATCCTATGAGTATAACGACAGCCATTTCGAACGAGTGAAATGTTATGTTATGCAAAACACGGTGTGGCGCGTAGCCGTCGGCTAGTCAGCGGGAAAGGGTGATCTAATATATACCCTGGTGTGCCGTCGGCTAGTCAGCGGGAAAGGGCGATTTAATCTGTACCCTGGTACATCGTCAGCAGGGAGCCTAAAGCGAGATGCGCACCAGTTCATACTTGACGTACGAGTGGGGAGCGCTGAGCGAAAGGGATTGCCGATGTTTCACGCGCAATACATCTTGTAATGTCTCTATTAGTACTAAGGGATGTACTCCACTTTAGTAACTTTGGGTCTGTCACTTGTCGGTGTGTTGGAGGTTGCGACACTCGACCGTTTTGAACGGCTTTAATTTGTTTGTTACTCTATTGTACAGCCACCACATATACCGTACTACAGTATACCAGGTAGCTGGTAATAACCTAATAATGGAATACGAAGTACAACCGTAAGACAACAACAACTACTTTACATACTAGGTACTATCGATGTTATATATATGCAGACCAGGTATATGGTACATACACACAGATACGATATGTGTTTGTATGAATATACTAATATACCAATATGTTAGGCCCACCCTACGTTCGGAGCCGGCAGAGGTAGCGGAGATGTCGTCGCGGAGAGTCTTGGTGCTGGGTCCCT
>JAYJMJ010080480.1:0-19450 GCA_036873875.1 Laminaria ephemera | reverse complement strand
ATTAATGTACCCTCTACCTCTATTTTATCTTGTTTGTTTGACATAAATGGTCAATTAAGATTAGAAAAGTGCCAGTATTCTATACAAAACTCATATAAATGCAAACTTTATTTATACTTTTTATATATTAAAAATAAAATTAAAAAAAAAGATAGATTAAATTCACATTAATCTATCTTTTTTAACAATTAGATATTAGAAATTGTTCTAATTATTTACTATCCTTTTATTTCTGATTCGATAATTTTATTATTTACCGTTCTTTCTTCGATAATATTTTTAATTTTATCAAGCAAAGCTGGATGTTTTTTTGTAAATTCTTTAATAGAAAAAGATAATATAATTAGTAATTGTGAATCTTTAGTAGCTATAGCTGTAGCCATCCTACGTGATGAACTTCAAAATAAAGCCATTTCTCATAAAATTTCTTCAGCTTTTACATTTCATAATCTCACTCTTTCTCATTGAATAAGATTAGAGATTTCTATTTCACCACTCGCTAATATATACATAGCATTCGCTTCATCTCACTCATGGAATAGAGTTTCTCATTCCCTTAAAACCTTATCTTGACAAAACATACCTAAATAACTTAATTCAGCATCAGATAAATCAGACAATAACTTCACTTGCTTTAATATAGACATAAAAAAAATTAAGATAGTAAATATTTTATACTATCTTAATTATTTATTAATGAATTTCAATTTTATATATTTCTAATTTGTCTTTCATTTCCAATTCAATATCTCAAACAAATTTAATACCACATTCACATGGTCCTTCAAGATCATTTACTTCAATTAAACCTGATTTAAGAGATTCAATTTTACCATGACCTACAAGTTTTTTATTTCTAATTACTCTTAATTGAGCCGATTTTTCAATATTACTTTCAGGTTGTAAAATAAGACCCGCAATCATAAATTCTTTAGAGTTAAAGAAAATACCTCATACTTTAGCTTCTCATAATACTACTTCAACTTCTTTAGGATCTAACATACCAGTAACAATTTTTTCAATTCTTTCTGTTACATGATATATAATATCACTATTTATATATTCAATATTAGCAGATTGTAATACAGATTTAGCAGCTGGCAATACATTTACACTAAATCAAATTAATATAGCATCACTTCATTGCCCCATTACTATATCCCCTTCAGTAATACTTCATACACCTGAATGAATAACTGAAACTGTTGTTTCTTCTGTTGATAATTTCACTAATGCTCATTTCATAGCTTCAAGTGCACCATTTGTATCAGCTTTAACAATTACTTTTAATTGTTTTAAACTTCAAGCTTTGATTTTTGACATAAGTAATTCTATACCTGAAGCTGATTGAGCTTTATTTCTTGCAATTATTTCAGCATATTCTACTGATTTTTGTCTTGCTAACTCAGGACTAGATACAACTTGTAAAACATCCCCCCCCTGAACAACTTTATCCAAACCAACAATTAACACTGGTTGAGATGGTCAAGCTTTAATAATGTTTTTACCTATATGATTTTTTAGAATTTTTACTTTCCCTGATGATTCAGAACAAACAATATTATCTCATTTATTCAAAGTACCAGTATTTAATAACACAGTAGCAACTGGTCATAGTTTAGTATCCAAATGTGATTCTAAAACAGTAGCAATAGCTGCTCTATTAGGGTTTGCTTTTAATTCTTTCATCTCTGAAACAAGTAAAATAATCTCTAATAAATCATCAATCCCAAAACCTGTATGAGCAGAAACTGGAATAACTGGAGTATCTCCACCCCAATCTTCAGGAGTTAAACCATGTTCAGAAAGTTGACCTTTTACATGATCTGGATTAGCACCTTCTTTATCCATTTTATTAACTGCAACGATAACAGGGATTCCTGCTTCTTTTGCATGATTAATTGATTCAATTGTTTGAGGTTTAACTCATTCATCAGCTGCAACTACTAATATTGCAATATCTGTAGATTTAGCACCTCTAGCTCTCATAATTGTAAAAGCTTCATGACCTGGAGTATCTAGAAATGTTATCTTTTTACCGTGTTGTTCTACTTGGTAAGCACCAATACTTTGAGTTATTCAACCTGCTTCACCGGCTGTAACTTTAGAAGATCTAATATAATCTAATAGAGAAGTTTTACCATGATCTACATGACCCATAATACTAATAACAGGAGAACGTTCAGATAATTTATCTTGATCGTCTTCTTTTAATAAATTAGTAATATCTCACGTTAATATATCTTCAACTTTTACACCATCAGAATTATTTCTTTCTACTTTTATATCAAATGCTTCAGCAACAATACTAGCTGTATCAAAATCAATTTTTGAATTAATATTTACCATCATACCATTCTTCATGAACTCTCACATTAATTTAGGTAGAGTAACCCCAATTTTTTCTGAAAATTCTTTAAGAGAAGAAATATCTTGTAATATTACAGTTGTACCAGTACGATCTGTTAAGTTTTGTTGAATATCTTCAATGTTTTTTTCTTCTTTTTGTCTTTTTGCTAATTTATTCCCTTTTCAAAATGAAAAATCTTTATCTTCTATAGATTTAATTCTTCCTCTTGTTTTATGTTGTCAAAATGCTTTTCTTACTGGCTTTTTAGCATGATTAGTTTTAGAACCTCACGCAACAGCATTATCAGTCCATACTTTTTCTGATCAACCTCATTGACCTCTTTCTTTAACTTGAACCTCTTTAACAACTTCAGGTTTATTTATCGTAAATTTTCTTCCTGCTGTCCCATATTTACCTGCTGTTTTATCATAAGCTCATGTTGTTTTTTTTGCAACAGGAGTCTTTTTTGTAACTTCAGATTTTGGAGTATCTCTTTTTACAACTTGCATAGTTTGAACAAATTGTTTTGATTTATTTTGAGTTGTATTATTTTTTTGCGCTGAAAAATGAGTTGTTTTTTTAGCTACTGGTTTGCTAGTAGTTTTTTTAACAACTTCTTTCGTATCGTCAGTTTTTGGTTGAGCCTTTTTAACAACGATTTTTCTTTTCGGCTTAATTTTTGGTTTATTATCTTCATTTTTTGGTTGATCTTTAGAATCTCAAGCCATTTTAGAATAATAATCGTCAACAATATTTTTATCTACCATTTAGTATAGTTAATTGAATATAAATAAACAAAATTCTCTGCATATATAAAGAAAATATTTGACATAAGATATGTTTTTTTTCTAAAAAGTCAAAAAGAATATAAAAACTTGTAAAAATGCCAAATTTTGATAATCTAACTAAAATTTTACTAAGTAATTAGGAAAAATATGTCAGAAGATATAAAAAACTGTATTTTATTCTTTTTTAAAGGACTAGAAATTTCATTTAATGAGATAAATACAGAGTTACAAGAAAATAATATTATTGTTACGAAGATAAAAACTGATGAATCAGGCTTACTTATTTGACCTCATTGAAAAAACTTAGATTGTATTCAATGACTTATTCGTCAAATGGTAAATAAAAATACTGATATTAAGTATAAATTTCGTTTAGAAATAAATGATTATAAAAGTTCTAGAGACGATAGATTAATCAGCTTTATTCAGTCTAAAATTACAGAAGTTAAAAAAACTTGAGTAGATTGTAAGCTACCATACTATTCTCCTTATGATAGAAAAAAAATTCATTCTTATGTTGCTTGATTAAATGATGATAGTTTTAAGACTAAAAGTAGATGAGAAGATAAAGAGAGAAGATTATATATATGTAAAAAAGAAAGAAAATTAACTATAGATTTTGATTGAGATGATATATAGTTCAATAATTTTCTTTTTAAATTAAATTAAAATAATATTATAAAATGAAAAAGTTATACAATATAATTACTGTACTTGCAATATGTTTAATAGTTTTCTGATTTGTTATTCAAAATAAAGAAAATTATAAAAAACATGTAGAAATAAGAAAAAATTATGTTAATCATCCTGAATGATTGATTAATAAAGAAATAGCAAAATCAACAAGTTTTTGATTTGCTAATCTAAGAGCTGACTTACTTTGGCTAAAAACCATACAATATATCTGATGAAATGCTGTTTCTTCAGAATATAAGAAATATCTTTTTGAAATTACAGATATAATAACTGAGCTTAATCCTTATTTTGAGCATCCTTATATTATAGCTCAATTACTTCTTCCAGGTGAAAATCAAAGATATGAATCTCTTACTGAAAAACAAGAAGATAAAAATACTCAACAAGCAATAAAAATTTGAATAAAATGAATAGAAAATTTTTGTAGTGCAAGAGATGAAAATTGAATTTTAAAAACAGAACTCATTAAAAAAGAAAATAATCTACTAAAAATTTGGTCAGAAGAAAAATATAAAAATCCTTGTAAAAGTTATAAAGTTCCATATTACTTAGCATTTTTATATTTTCATTATAAAAATGATCCAGCAACAGCATCAGATTATTACAAAATAGCAAGTGCTAATGATGATTCTGTAGAATGAGCAAAATCAATGGCTGCAATTATGGCATGAAAATGATGAAATAGAGAAAAATCAATATTTATGTTTTTAAATATTGCAGAATCATTAGATACATCTAAAGATCAACAATGTTCATTATTCTCACAAGAGTTAAATAATGTAAGTTCTTGAATATTTTTAGAAAAAAAATTAATTTTATCAGATACATTAATACAAAATATACAAAATATAAGAACTGATGTTTTTGGTAATTTTTCAGAAGATGAAGATAAACAGTTATCAGATACAGAATGTATAAATTTTTTAAATAAAGCGAATAGAGAGTTAAATTTAGCTTTCTTAGATCAAGCAAATGAAAAATTTAAAAATGATAATGATTGAATAAATGCTGTAAATGGAAAAGAATTACTAGAAAAATGATATATTAAATTTCTACCTACTGATTTTCAACAATATGAAGACCATGGAATCAGATACGAATTTAATGAAGATATTTGAGTATTCGATTACAATATGAATTATTAAAAAACGAGTATGAAAATATCTCGTTTTTTTGTTGATTTAAAACTATTGATATTTTAATTTTTTTGTATATAATCCCCGCGTTTAATCATTTAATTACAATATTTTTAATTATGAAAATTGAAAAAAAGTTATTAGAAAATTCTATTGTTGAATTAATAATCGAAGATACTGCTGAAAACGTAGCAAAATCTAGAAAAGCTGCATTAGCGTACTTAGAAAAAAATGCTGAAATCAAAGGATTTAGAAAAGGTTCTAAAATTCCAGAAGCTATGTTAGTAAGACAATATGGTGAAGACTATATTGGAAATTTAACAGTTGAATTTGGTATTGATAAATTATATAAAGCTGCATTAAAACAAGAAAAACTAATTCCTGTTGCTCAAGCTGAAATTAAAGAAGTTATTTCTCAATCTCCTCTAAAAATCAATGTTCATATCGAAGTATTTCCAGAAATCACAATCGATAAAAAATATAAAGATATTAAATTAGAAAGAAATGAAGTAAAAGTTACTGCTGCTGAAGTAAAAAATGCTTTAGGAGAAATTGAAACTAAATTTACAAAATTTGAAGAAGTGACAGATAAAAGATCTAAAGCTAAAATGGGTGATAGATTAACTATTGATACTCAAGGTTTTGAGAATGAAGCTCCATTAGAAAACACTAACATGCAAGAATATCCATTAGTATTAGGATCTAATATTCTAGTTCCTGGTTTTGAAGAACAAATGGTTGGTGCAAAAGTTGGTGATAACTTAGATCTAGATGTTAACTTCCCTGCTGATTATCATAATGAAGATTTCAAAGGTAAAAAAACTGTATTCAAAGTAACAATCAAAAAATTTGAAAAAGCTGTTGCTCCAGAATTTACTGAAGAATTTATTGAACAATTAAGAGGTCAAAAATTAGATTTAGATGGATTCAAAGCTCTTATTAAAGAAGAAATCAAAGATACAAAACAAGCAAATGCTTCAATGGAAGATGAACAAAAACTAATCAACGAACTATTAAAAGTAACTAAATTAGAATTAGGTGCAAAAATGATAGAACAAAAAATTGATCAAGTTTTCGAAGAAATTAAACAAAACTTATCTGGTCAAAATGTAAAAATGGCTGACTATTTAGAAAGTTTAAAATTATCTGAAGAAGAATATAAAGAAAAACACGTTAAAGAATCTGCAATAGTTAGATTACAAGGTGAATTAATCCTTCATAAATTAGCTGAATTAGAAAATACTGAAGTAACTGATGCTGATATGGAAAAAGAAATTAAAGTTATTCTTAAAAAATTCGGTTCAAAAGATGTACTTGCTAGACTAGAAGAACTATATGTTCCTGGTAACAAATACTACGAAGAATTAAAACAAAGAATGAAATATAAAAATCTTATCAATTCTTTCTTCACTACTAAAAAATAGTAATAAAAAAAATCCCTGAGTTTTACTCAAGGATTTTTTTATTTGCTAAAATCACAATAATCCATACTATCTTGACACTTTTTTAAACCTCATTCAAACTAAAAAAAAGGAGTAACGAATGAAATATAAAATACTATTAAGCCTATCAATAGGTTTAATATTAAGTGGTTGTGCTACTAAACCAGATTTAACACAACTTACGAAAGTACCATTTCCAAATCTTTATTGTGAAGTAAAATTTGGAAAAACTATGGTTGTAAATAGACGTAAAACTAACAAGGAAAATTTTGCTAGGATTTGTGCAAAAGATGAAGGTGGAGAACCATGTGCTCCAATATTATTAGAAGCTGTAGAAGAAGTTGCTAATTCCCCCACACCCAATTCTCAATTAGATTCCGTGTTATCAGTTCGTGACAATTGGTGTTCATATAGTTTATAACACAAACATATTAAAACAAAAACCGCTGATTAATCAGCGGTTTTTTCTTGTTTATTTTTTTCTTCATTATGTTTCACATGATTCACTATTTCTAGTATTTCATCATGAACCTTTTCAGATTTTTTAATATGTTGTTTTTTCGGAATAGATTTTTTTTCAATAATACAATTATTCTCTTCCCCACAATAAGGACAAAGTTTCCAATTTTTATAAATATTTTTTTCACATCCACTACATTCTTCTTTTAATTCAGTCTTACATGTCGGACAGAATTTAAATGTTGGTAATATAGGAGATTCACATGAAAAACAGTGAAGACAATCTCAGAAATCTTTATTTTTTTCTTGTATAATATCATCCATTACATCGAGATTTCATTCAACTTCGTTATGATATTTTTCAAATAATGTTTTACTTGGACGAATAAGTAAATAAATAAATATACCAAATGGTGTTCCTATTAATATAATTAATATACTCATCATTTGTAATAATATATTACTCGATCTATTTACTATATCCTTTGTTACCCAAATAAGTAAAGCTATCCAAATAATGAAAAAATAAACAATCATAAACTGTAATACAGTTTCAAATGTTATATTATTATAAAAATTTTCAATATATGGAGTCAGATCATATTCTAATATTTCGTTCATAATTATGTTAAATTATTATATTTCCATTTTTCTATTTCAGCATGATTCCCAGAAGTTAATATATCTGGAACTATTAAACCTCTGAAATCTTTTGGACGAGTATAAACTGGGTATTCTTTTTTTCTGTCTAGTTTTTTAGAAAAACTTTCTTCTTCTAAAGATTCAGGATTTCACAATACTTCTGGAATATTCCTTACAAATGAGTCTATAAAAACCATTGCAGAGAGCTCTCAGCTCGATAAAACATATTCTCCTATAGAAATTTCATGAGTAACATATAAATCTCTTATACGTTGATCTATTCATTCATAATGTCCACAGATTATAATAACTTCATTTCATAAACTATTATAATAATTTTCTACTGCTTCTTGTTTTAATAAACTTCAAGATGGAGTGAGATATATAACAGGAACTTTTTTTCAAATTTTATCTCATATAAAGTCTAATGCCTTTGCAAGTGGCTCAGGTGAAATAACCTGACCATGCATTCCATAAGCTTTATCATCTATATGTTTAAATTTTTTATCTGAAAAATCATTGATTTTATAAAATTCTACTCAAAATAATCATTTTTCAATTGCGTTTCACATAATACTCGAAGCAAAATATGAATCAAATGCTTCAGGAAATATAGTGAGTATATGGAATTTCATATTATAATTTTTTAGAAATTATATTAAATATATCTTCAAATACTTTATCTTCAGATTGATCAGCATTTATAACATAATCTGCTAGGTTCTTTAAAGCTGTTTCTTTTTTCGCACTTTTTAATCTATTTTCAAAGTCTTTTCATTCTACACAATCACCTCTTGATTGCATTCTATCTTTTATCTTGTCTACAGGAAGATCTAAAAATATATAAGTATAGTCATTTTTTAAATCATGACGAGAATACATAAGTTTTGGTAGAGCTAATATATCCATTTCTTTTAATATAATTTTCCCTTTATTTATACCATTATCAATTACATCTACAAATCTCGTTCCGTAATAATTTTGATTATGAACAAAATTATATTCTAAAAATTCTCATAATTCTATAGAAAATTTAAACTCTTCTGTCGTAAGTTTATTATAATCTATTCAATGTTTTTCATTTTCTCTAAAATCTCTTGTTTTACAAGAAAGCGCTAATTCGAAATTTTCTATTTTTTTCTCTAATAATTTTTTTATAACTGTTCATTTACCTGCTCATGCAACACCAGAAATAAAAAATATATGTCATTTGTTCATTATATTTTTTTTAATTATATGAGCACTACAATAAGAAAAAAGCTGAAAAAATCAACAATAAAAAAAGAATCCGAAGATTCTTTTTTTATTGTGCAACTTTTGTTGCTTCTAGATAATCATTTAAGAACTTAGTAGTTAGTGGTGCAGGTTTTCTAAAAATACTTGAACCAAAACTCACAATTGTCCCAACATCTATTTGTCCATGAGAATTATTTTTAATATATGTTCTCTTAGATAATAAATGTGAATTATCTCAATACATCGATCATGTTACATGTAAAACATTATTAGTTGAATTCCCTCATCCATTAATTTTTCATTTTGCTCATGAAGAATTTGGTAATGCAATATATGTTCATTGAAGATTTTTTACATTTTCTCAAATAGTAATATTTCCTCATTTTACAATAAATGCTAAACTTCCAGGATAACCTGTAATATCAGAATTAATAGTTAAGTTCCCATCAATAATATATGTTTTAGAAGCTGTATCAGTTAATGATGTATCAGTAGGATTTTTATCTATATCAAATGAGCCGTCAATTATATAATTTGAAGTTTGTACATAATATACATTATCCATTCCATTATATTTTTTCAAATTTGGTGCAGTTATTGATTCTATTATATCATCACTATTTCCTTCTAAATCATCTCATTCATCTTCTATTTTTTGAACTATTGCATTATCAATAACATTTTTAGAATTACTTGATAAATCGTTTCAAATTCAAGCTCAAACATAGTTACTATTATTTGTTAATCCAGAAACTCAAGTTCAAACATTCTTTAAATCTGATAACCTATCATTATCGATATAATTTGTTCAACCTCATGTAGTAGTAATTGTTGGTTTAACTACCCTAATAGTTAAATCTTTATTAACTAAAACATTTGGAAGTAAAAAATAATTTCATCTTGTATCAACAACAGTATAAACCATATCATTATCATCCGTTTTTTGCCCAGCTGGAATATTACTAATATTTCATTTATAATTTCAAACTAACGATGGTAATGTTAATTCATCTCCAGGATAAAATACGTTTCATACATTTGGATTATTTACACAAATTGGTGAAGTAATAATATCAATTGATCTATCAGATGGGTTTATTTCTCTTGGATAAGCACAAAATTTTGAGATGATGATATCATCATTTATTCCTCAATTATTTCTTACTTTCGGAGAAGATAGATTATGGATATCATATGGATCCATTTGATCTCAAATCATAACAATATCATCAAATGCTATAATATCAATTGATCCAGCATTTGGGTATGTTACTATATCTAATTTACACGTAGATGAACATCCATCATCATTTGTATTGTTTCCATCATCACACTCTTCTCTATATGGAAGATATGTTTGAACTGCTCCATCTCAACATCTAGGTCCTCATCATCCACCTCCTGGATCATATTGACATGCTGTTCTTGATGTAACAGGTGAACTAAATCTATAAGCTTTACATTCAGCTCATGTAAAATTCATAGTATTAGCTTTTATTCAACCACTTCAAGTTTCTACAGGGTTATCACATTCTGATACATCAAAAGTTGCAGATCAACCAACTGTATTCTTTGATAGTGTTACAGCAACTGGATTTGCAGAACTGATTTTATTATCACAGGTAAATTGAAAACTAGTAACTCTAGAATTTCAAGTACAGGTTACTGATCACCCATTAAATACTCATTGATTACATCTAGGTGATGATCAACCTCAACCTCCTCATGTAGAATAACTTAATGTTTTTGAACAAGCTGGTGTTGTAGGAGTTATACCATTAATAAAACAACTGGCTTGATACGTTCATTCTTGATTTATATTAAATACTCCATTTGCTGTTGTAGTATTTACAGTATTACCACTTGGATCAGTTAAAACTACATTATATGACAATACTCAATTTCATGTACATGAGTAGTTTGCATTATATGGTGAGCTTCATGAATTTTGTGAAACCGTTAAATTAGTACAAACTGGGACAACAGGAACTAATGAAACAATTACCACAGATGGATCTCTATCCGTTACAGGAGTTCTTGAAGTAATACCTATAGCATTTACTGTAATTATATTTGTATAATTTGCAGTTACTATTGGGTCAGTACAGTTATATGGGAAAGATTCTCCTATATCAAACACTGTATCTAAATTCCCTATAGTTTGTAGTATAGCATTTGTTTCTACAACTGTTCTAGAACAAGCTGGAACTAATGGATCTATAATTACTACATTTATTAAATCCTCTGTACCTGTATTAGCTACAGTAATACCAAAAGTTGCTAATGATCAAGAATTTACAATTTGAGAATCATTTCCTCAAATATCTAAATCTAAATCACCTGGATTATTATCAGTTTTTACTATATCAATAATTGGAGTAGGCAGTTGTAATAATACTTCTGATGTATCTGAATCGTTTACTGGATTTCATGATAATATACCTAGAGCATTAACACTTGCAGTATTTACGTAAGGAGCTTGAGTATTTGAATCACAGAAATATTCTATCGTTTCTCAAATTTGAAAAATATTATCAATATGATTCCCTGAACCTGATATTGATCAACTCATAAATGTTACTGGAAATGCAGGAAGTGGTATACTTCATCCACATTTTACAGACATAGCATCCGTTATAACTAAATTTGTTAAATCATCAGTCCCATTATTTGTTACTGTTATTTTAAACACTGATAATGACCCTGATCAAATTAATTGTGAATCATTTGTTCATAATACTCCATCTAGGTCTAATGAGTTACCATCAGTTTTATCAATAGTTATACTTGGTACATATGGTTCAATAATACATACAGATGAACATCCATCTCCATTAACTAAGTTCCCATCATCACATGTTTCAATAAATCATGCGTCGTTTGGTGTGTCTATAGTTCCATCTCAACAACGAGTTGGAGGAGTATTTACTATAACTGGTTTTTGACATCATGCTGTAGTATTTGTTTGTCAATCAACAAAACAACTTGCTGTATATGTTCATACTACTGGATAATTACAATTTCATGTAGCAGCATTTACTGAGTTTCCATTTCAACAATCAATTCTATATGTTGTAACATCTGTTCAAGAACATGTAACTGTTGAACTTAACGGTGCATCTCATGTGCTTGGAGTAACTGTTAATGTATTACAAACGGCAGTTGAAACTACCGGAGTCACCGTAACAGGTTTTTGACATGATGTTGGTGTAGTCACTTGACCATCAACGAAACAGCTAGCTGTATAGTTTCATGCTGTAGCATAATTACAAGTTCAAGTAGCTGCGTTTACAGAGTTCCCATCTCAACAATCAATTCTATATGATGTAACATCCGTTCATGTACATGTAACTGTTGAACTTAATGGTGCATCTCATGAATTTGGAGTAGCCGTTAATGAAGTACATACAGCTTCTGGTTCTGGCTCAGTTGTACATGTTGCCGAACATCCATCTCAATCTACGTTATTTCCATCATCACACTGTTCTTGTCATGCATCTTGCACTCCATCCCCACACCAGTGTGCATATATATTATAACACTCATTACCTGAATGTTCTACTGGTCACCAAGTTCTTTTAGTTTGATTTGGTAAAAAATATTGAGTAGAGTCACTTTCTTTAAAGTAATAATAATTACTTCTACCTGATTGAAATCACGTTTCTCTCTTATACGCAACATTATAAACAATTTGAGCTGATGGTTTTGAAGGATCTTGTTTCATTTTTTTACTAATGACACATTGGTCAGTAGATACAATAGCGTAATATTTTCCTGCTGCTGCTGGTACTACATTACTACTTCTCACAAAACTTCCACAATTTAATGTTCATGCATCGTTATTCCATATTTTTACAGTACTTTCAGCATTTCTGATAAATAATGTTTCATTAATTCATCAGATATAATCAACTGGATATCATATATTTAATGAGTTTGAACCATTTGGAATATAGTAATCTTCTCTTACGTTCGCTTCATCACAATTTGTGATTAAATTAGGATTATTAGAATCCACATTAATAGCTGAAACATCACCATAAAAAGTCATAAATAATATAGCTATTATTCATGTAATTTTATATGATTTTAATATTTTATTATTCATCACTTATATCTAAAGAATTAAGTTCTATATTATTTTGTTTTACAAATCAATTTTGTTCTACTTTATCAGATGCATTATCTTTTATATAGAGTATTGCTAAAGTTAATCAAATAATTAATCAAATAATTAATCAAATTTTTATTATATTTTTATTATGAAATTTCATTATAGTATTCGTTAAATTTAAAAAAGTACCAATTAATATCATGTACAAAGTTATCTTTATGATTTATAATAAACTCATTAATTTCCTTATTATTTTTAATGATTTTATTAATTTTGTCAATAGATTCTTTTCAATAATAATTTTCTAACTTATTTATTACATCTTCTGATTTTATATAAACATCCTCAAAATACAATTTATACACTAGATATTTATTATATAATACATCCTGTGTTTTTACTTCATAATTAAAACTTTTCTTGAAATAATGAGCTAAACCAAATATATTTGTGTAATAAGTTTCATATCAATACATACATAATCTCAATGATATTTCTAAGTCCTCTACTCACCAACTATTAAACATTTTATTAAATCAACCAATATGGTTAAACGTTTCTTTTTTCATAACTGTAAAACCTCATGCTAGTGCTGGTGATTTAGTTATACCATTTTCCATTTTTTTTGGAGTTGTCCAAGTACTATTAAATAAATAATCTTTTATTTTATATATTTCTCACTTAACTTGTTTATTTTCCATATTTCATACTATCCCTTGAATAGCTCATTTTTCTAAGTATTTTCATAATCATTTCAACTTTTCTAAATCAAAATCATAGCAATACATATGAGCATCTATAAATACCAACACTTCCCCTTTTGCATTTTTTGCTCAAATATTTCTAGAATGTGAGGGTCCTTTTTTAGATTCATTTTTAATTAAAGTAATTTTATGTCTCATAGGATGAGTCTCTATAAAATCATAATTTTCTCTATCAGAAAAATCATCTACAACAATTATATCCTCTAATAAATCTGAGTCAACGTTGTTATATATACTATCTAAAGTCATATTTAAATAATATCATTCATTTAAAGCTGGTATTATAATTGAGAACATTTATATTTTTCTATTAATAATTATATTACCAATATAATATCATATTCCACTTCAATTAAGCAAAATAACAACTTGACGTAAAGTATAAATCATTATTAATATATAGTAACAAAAAAACAAAGTGATTTTCACTTTGTTTTTATTCATCTTATCCACCAGGAATTGGAGTTGGTGGTGTCGTTGGTTCCGTTGTAGGAACTTCCATACTTTCTTCAGGTCTTTTAATATACTGAGGTATATTATCTATCATAATATCTTTCTTAAATTCCTTGAATGCAACAGATAATTCTTGTAAAACTAATTTTTTTGATGATTCATATTCTTTATTTAAATCATTTAATTTTTCTTCATAAGAACGCCCATCTTGATCTACTTCTTGTTCAGATTTTTTTTCCGTAGGTGTAGATTTTACATCTTCGTACGAAGATCATAGATTTTCTCAAAAATCATTTTTAATCATTAACTCATATAATGACAGATATTGTTTAAACATATTTTTTTATTAATAGTTATTTGTTTTTGTTTTATTATTCATCTCATCCCCCAGGAATTGGAGTTGGTGGTACAGTAGGTTCCATTGTAGGAGTAGTTGTTGGTTGAACTGTAGGAGTTGGTTCTACCGTTGGAGTTGGTGGTACAGTAGGTTCTGTTGTTGGATCAGTCGTAGGTTCTTCCGTTGGTCAATCCGTAGGCTCTTCTGTTGGAGTTTCTGTTGGTTGATCTTTTTTTTCTAAGTCTGCCCAAGCAAAGTTATAATGTTCAACATCTATATTTTGTTCATTGATTGTACTCGCAGATTCACCATTAAGAGTTGGTACTGTAGAAGATACGATATTCAGACCTTTAAATATAACAGCATCATTTAGACATTCTCACATTCTCGCAAAAGCTAATTCATAATCAAGTTCAAATGATTGATTACCTGAATGTAGTATTCCCTCTATAATTCCTAATTTTAATTCACCTGTAGTTAGATCCTTAGACGCACCTGCTTTTATTAAAATATCTACATATCATTGCACATAAGCATCTGGTAATTTATAAACTATTTTATCATCTTTTTCAGGAATTTCTACAAAAGATGTTTCACCTAGATTAGCTATATGATAATCTCAAACATATGTCATTACTCATGAAATATTTGTACTATTTTTAAGTTTAGTTTCAACTCATACAAATGCTACTGAATTTTCAAATCATGGCATATTTTGAGCATTTGAAACATTATATGATGTAGCTTTTGCATTTGCTGTTACCCAATTTTTTCTATGTAAACTAATGTCATTAAATCAAGATTTTTTAAATAATTCATCAAAATGTTTTCATCTATAATCAACACCTTTTTTTATATCATAATCAACGATTTTTTCTTTTAATTCAGCTTTTACTTCGTTAGATTTTGGATCAGTAATAAATGTAATTGCTGCTTTTTCCATGAAGTTTAATTGAATTGTTTCTAGAACAGTAACTCTTTCTTGTAAGTTAGTAATTTTATTTAAATCATTAATTAACTCTTTAGTCTCCTGACCTAAATATTTAATATTTTTTTCAAGAGAAAATACTTTTATTACTTGTTCCCATGCTGTATTTACAGATTTATCAGAATAGTTTCATTTATCAGATTGAGCCATAGTAAAAATATCTTTTTGTAGTTTTGCAAAACCTTCAGTATATTTTGATGTAACCGTATCATGAGTGATTAAGTTAGAAAGTTCTGACCTGATTCCAGATAATTTCGCAATTCTTTCTTTATTTTCAGTTATTTCTAGTGTTTTTGTAGTTGAGCTATTTGTAATAGTATCAACAAGTTCAGCTTCTTCATTTGAATTGTTTAGTTTAATTTCAAATGTAACAGATTCATTTGTTGTTATTTCAGATATATTAATATTTTCAAGATTTCACCCTATATGATATCCAACAGCAATTCTTTTAACTTGAACATTTGCAGGAGCTAAAATTTTCACTTCACCAGTAGTAGGAATAAATGTAGTATTTTTTTCATCTATAGTACTGTCTATAACTCAAATATCTGATAGTTTAAATGATTTTCTCGTTACGTCTCTTTGAGTTAATTCATGTTTCATATGTTTATCCCATGAAATTCAAATAGACTCTAGACCTACTCAAATTAATGGAACTAATTCATATCCACTTAAACTTAATAATCCAATACTGAGACTTGATAACTTAGTTCCTTCTGCATTATTATACATAGTCGCTTCTGTTTGTTTTTCAATTGCTCTTGCTATCATTTTTTTGAAATCTGTTTCAGAAATTTTATCTGGTTTTAATCCATAATATTTAGCAATTTGTTTTTCTAATAATTTTTCTTCATCTGTTAAGTCTTCTTTATTTTCTAACACATTGTGTAAAGCTACGTTTAGTTCTTCCATTTTTCCTCAAATAGCTGTAGTTGTATCATCAAAACCACTTACTCAAATAGCAGCAACAGTTAAACCACTAGCCATAGTTAATGATGGTGAAATAACTAATCAATCATCAGTTCTATGTGAATAACTTGCATTTCAAACAGGAAAAACTAAGTTTGCTAATGAACCATTAATTTTGAATCCATTTTCATTTAAGAAATTTTTATTTAAAGAAAATCCATGTGGAGAAAGTGAAATAGAATCTACAAATGTTTGCATCTTTCCATGTACTTGAGCACTAATAGCTCATGATTTTATATCTCAAAAACCTAATGATAGTCACTCATACGTTAAAGCTACTAATACATCATCTAAATCTTTATTTGAAATATCTTCTCTATCTTGAGCTTGAGGATCATTTGCTATTAAATCTCATAAATGAGCAAGAATCATAGTTTTTAATTCTGGTTGATATTTATCAATAGTTTCGAATCTCTTAACCATAGCTTCTTTTGCTCAATTAGTAGTAACTAATTCAGCCATACTAATTTCCATTTCTCATAGAGTAGCTAATCTTTCTTTCACTGTATTTCTTGCTTTAATAAGATTTCTTCCCATCATTTCAAAAATATCATCTTTATCTAGTCCTAAGTTAGTAAAAAATGTTTCCATTCCTTCCCTAGTAAGACCTTGATTAATTAAATAATCTGATTGTAGTTCACCATAAGTAAAGTTTGCTCATTTTTCTAACTTTCCATCTTTATCAAAATCGATTAAAATTCCTAATTTATCTGTATCAGAAATTACATTATTTTTAATATTTTCTTGAGTTCTTTTAATATCATTAATTGCCATTTCAAGAGAAGCTACTTCATTAGCAGTAAAAAAATTACTATTGAAATCATAATCTAATGATTCTACAGATTCTTCTTCATCTCATGTATTAAAAGGTGTATACATATAATCACCATCTTTTACTTCTGCATTCTTATCTGTAGCTGACTTAAATGAAATATAAACTTTATCTATTCAATGTTTTAAAACCATAGCTTCAAATGATTCCATATTAATTTCAGCCATATATGATGCTTTATCCATATTTCCATCTAACATTGAATCAACTCTCCCTCTATGTTCTCTCGTTCTTTTTTCTGTAAATGATTGATTTCAAATAGTCTTAGTTTTTTTAGATTCAATAACTATTTCTTGATTCTCTTTTTGAGATTTTGTACTGTTTCTTTCTAAAATTTCACTATCAACAGCTTTTAATAACCTTACTTTTGTATCATGATTGAAAGTACCATCTACAGGGAGCTTTAAACTTATTTGTAGATTTTCAATAGCACCTTTTAATGTTGTTCCAAAATCCGCATCTGCTCAATTATTATTATAACCTGTTGTTCATAAGTTAATGTTTAATTGTATTAATGCCATTTGTAAATACATAACTTCTGTAGAATCATACATTCATTGCTTTAATTCTGTATCTCAAGTTTTTTCTAAGTAAAATTTAGAAGTAGTTAATTTATTTAATTCTACTTCATTATATAGCTCATTTAATCAATCTTGTGTGTCAGTAATTATTTCTTGAGCTTCTTGAGTACTTAAAGTTTCAGTAGAAACTTTCTTTTTTCATGTTTCTTGAGTATCAATACCTGATGGCACCTCTCCTGCAAATTCTGATTTAAGTCCTAATGATAGCCCAAAAATAAATTGTTTTACAATATGTAACATAATAACTTTTTTATTTAAATATTTTTATACCTAGTTATAATAACATATATGAATTAGCTATGACAAAAATATTCTCTTGACAATTTATAAATTTTAGAGAAATAAAAAAACTACTTTCTAAAAAGTAGTTTTTTTATTTATATTTTTATGATTCTTTTCTCGCTTTTACTAAAACGAATGATAAGAACATTGCAAAGAATGCTAACATAATGAATTGAGCTGGACCAGTTTCAGGTAATCTTTTAATGACAACTGGTGGTTGAGTATCTGGATTTCCAGAGGTAAAGAGTACACATTCATTATGAACATCACTATCTTCACTAATAGTTCCATCTGCTAGTAATGCATGACTCGTTAAAGGGAAAATTAACATAGCTATGTTTTCTCATTCAGCAGCTGTATTTTTATTTAATGAATATCCATATCCTAACTTAGATTTAATCCAAGTTATTTTTTTTCCAGCTTCTAAAACATAACCTGCTTCAGCATCTGAATAAATATTTTCAAATTCTGACGTGTATTCCCAAAATCCTTGAGAACTTGGTACTTGAGACCATTGAGTTAAGTCTGGACTTAAGTTAACAAGTCTAGGGTCTTCTTGAATTTCTTTATATACAATCATATCTGTAGATGAAGAATTCACCCATTCATCAAATAAAAATCCTTCAGGATCTCATCCAGCTGATTTTTCTCATCCTTTAAAACATTGATTACATGAATTTGCAGAAAAAACTGGATCAGAATTACATTCAATTTCTTCATATGCAAATGTTGGTGACACAATTGCTACTGCCAATAATGCAGCAAGTAATATTTTAGATTTCATAAGTATGAAATTATAGGATATTATATAACAAACAGCAATATAATAATAAAAAAGCACGATTGAGTCAATAACTCTCGTGCTTTTATCTTTACTTTTTCAATATTTTATTTACAAATAACTGTTGAAATACCATAAATAATGTTGACATTCCCCAGTATAAACCGACTCATGCTATAAGTGTAAATGTAAACACTGCAACCATTGCAGGCATTCAGTATAACATAAATTTATTCATCATTTCTGGATCTGGCATCATAGATGAATAATCATTAGCTCATTTTTTCTTTTCTAGAACTACATCTTTTTTCTCAACTTTTTTACCAGCAAGTTATAATTTAACTTGTGTAAATTGTATTAATGCTACCGTTACAGCTAACGCTGCACCTGTAATTCCTCCAGATTGAAGTAAATCCATTCCAAAGAATGTAAAGTCTATACTAGCAATATCAAATCATGATTGGAAATCATATATATGAAAGAAGTTAGATGGATCTTTTATTGATAATATAATATTATATATTACTAATAATATTGGCATTTGAATTATTAAGAAACCACATGACCCCATAGGGTTAACTTTTTCAGTTTTATATAACT